>BQNB010123462.1:0-16967 GCA_026074375.1 Tanacetum coccineum
AATAGCAAGCTAACATTTGTTATTTTTTGTTTCGAAAAATGACGAATACTTCCCCGTTTTACACGGAACAGGTATTAAATTTTATGCTATTACATATATTTATCTCAAAGAGATTTTTAAAAGGCTCAGACTTATAGTTCGTATTATTGATGGTTGCAAATATGAAGGTTGCAAAGCGGATAAAATCTCGCTTTACCATCCATTTAGTTTTGTCATTCCAATCAACAACGTTCTTTTATTTATTTTTTTAAAATCATCATCGCCTTTAAATCTGTTCTATTTCCAACATAAATCAACAAAAGACCCAGGCCGAACAAGCTGAAACCATAACCAACCAACCGTGGATTCGGCCGAAACCATATACATCATACCATAACCATAATCCATCGATATTTAAAAAACCGCAACCATTATCAAACCAACCACAACCAGTATCAAACCAACCGCAACCATTATCAAACCAACCCCGACCATTATCAAACCAAACCGGAACCATTATCAAAATAAACCGGAACCATTATCAAACCAAACGGCAACCATAATCAAACCAAACGTCAACGATAATCAAACCAAACCGGAACCATTATCAAAATAAACCGGAACCATTATCAAACCAAACGGCAACCATAATCAAACCAAACGTCAACGATAATCAAACCAAACCGGAACCATAATCAACGATAATCCAACCACGTTATATACTTTCGACAATAAAGGCTCGTAATCCAGATAACGTGTCTAGCGTTAGAAATGTATATAATGCACAAACTAAGATCCGTGCAGTCATAAGAGGTGATAGAACTCAAATCCAACTTCTTCTGTCACATTTGACGCGTACAGGTTATGCATACTACGAGAGGGTAAATGACCAAACTAATGAGCTTGAGGAACTGTTTTTTGTTCATCCGACGTCGTATGCGGTATGGTGTACATTCCCACAAATCATGATAATGGACTCCACTTACAATACAACGTTGTTTAAATTACCCTTTTTTGAAATTGTCGGATTTACTTCAACAAATAAAACATTTTCAATGGGGTTTAGTTTTTTAGATAAAGAACAAGGACCTAATTTTCGTTGGGTATTGCAATGTGTGAAGAAGGTGATAGACGAAGTTCATTACCCGCGTGTAATCGTTACTGACAGAGATTTGGCCTTGATGGGGGCATGTGACGTTGAATTCCCGAATGCTAAGAAATTACTTTGTAGATGGCATATTTCAAATAATATGCTTAAGCATTGTAGACAAAGATTTAAAACGGTGAAGGAGTGGGATTCCGTTAAATATACATGGGAACATATGATTAAAGCTCCAACTGAAGCAGGATTCGAGCACTATTATGAAAAACTAAAAGAGTTATTGGTCGGACATCGAGGTACTATTTTAATCTTCACATACTTATTTACTTTTTTGTTAATATGTTTATTTTATTAATTCATTGTTATTTTTCCAGAGGTTTCTGAGTATCTGAATAACTGGTTAGAAAACTATAGACACATGTTTGTCTCTGTGCTGACCGATCAATATCTTAGTTATGGTGAGTCAACTACATGTAGAGTCGAAAGTCAACATGCGTTGTTGAAAAAAATACTTGGGCACCGCACAATCCAACTTAGACACGTTGTTGAGTTCGATCGATAAAATTATAATTGGGCAAGAAACTGCTATAAAAGAATCTTTTAATAGAAGCATAAATGTTGTAACACCCCTAAATTCTGGTAGCAGCGGAATGATAACATTGGGGTGCGACTTCATAGTCCATACGCACAAGTCACAGAAAACAACCTCAAAAGAGACGTTTAAATAGATTTCACATTCTATATATTAAAATCAGAGTTTACAAAGGATCCCATTTATAATGCAATAGAAACATTTTGTTTAAAACGTTTGTCGAATGGTATATTATTTTCCCTCAGAAATAACAGTAAATTACAAGATCAACCTAGCGCGAGTGCGCGTGCAGTCAGTCAATTCCCACTTAAGCTACTATCTGATATCTGTTCTGTGAAACACACACACCTATAAATGGTGCCAGGGCCTGTACGCCTAGATGATCTTAATTGTCAAAATGGTGTACAAAACTTCCAGAATGCATTGTCCAAAGTGACGACGTTTGTCAAAAAGAACTGGTTAACAAAGTTAAGAGGGATACACGAACCAGAATCTGTATCAATTCTTGAACCTGTTGTTCACAAAAATACCCGACTTTGTCCGAAGGGTGGCAGAGGCGCCAGGAAAAAAAGAAACAAACAAACCAGTTTGTTCCACAAAATACAGATCCTCATAGCCAACAAACAAGCCAATTTGTTCCACCAGTTGCAGATCCAAGTCGTCGAAGTTATTCAAAACCTACAAAAGTCACAGACTTGAACCAAGAACCCGCAAGACACAGTTCTTACGTGAGGCAGATGACACAAAGTAATAATTTAATCGATTATATTCCAGAGATTTTCCGACGACACATCTTCCGTATAAACAATGTCGAAGGTGATGGAAATTGTGGATTACGTTCAGTTGCCGTCGGTATTGATCTCAGAGAAAATATGTGGCCTGCAATTCGACAAAATTTGTTGCAAGCGTTAGATAATTATGAGATACTTTTCACGGAGATGTGGCTCAGTGATGGATTGCGCTGCGGGATAAATGGATGTGTATGCCAGACACAGGGTTGGTTATTGCTTCACTTTATAACCAGCTAGTTATATTTATATCCCCGGAACAAAGTAATACGTGTTTTCCGCTTTGGCATGGTCCAGACCGGCCACAATCAAAACGTCCCATTGTGATTGCACTTGTGGGGGGTATTTACTACATTAATTTGACGTTATATGAAAGTAGTCCAATCCCGCCAAATCACCCACAATGGAGGTGGTACGCAAGTGGGAACGCTCCTGAATGGGAAGACATATATTCAAATCGACATCGCGTATGCTGAATGTATTAATAATCAAAGTTATTGTAGTCATTACATGAAGTCTGTTAATTTAATAACAATTCATTTTTTTTCCTCCTAACGATTTGATTCTGATAACGCACCCGAAAGAAAAGTATAATTTACAAAAGTTAAAAGAAAAAAATCAAATCAAAACTAAAATCAAAAAATCCGACTAGGATGGGGGCGGAGGGGCAGAAAGGGATGGGTATTTTTTTTTTTCGCTAACTATTTGGTTCTGATAACGCACCCGAAAAAAAAATGCAAATTACAAAAGTTAAAAGAAAAAAACTCAAATCAAAACTAAAATCAAAAAATCAAATATAGACAATTTATTTTTTCGCTAACAATTTGATTCTGATAACGCACCCGAAAAAAAATATATAATTTACAAAAGTTAAAAGGAAAAAAATCAAATCAAAACTAAAATCAAAAAATCAAATTAAAACTTAAAGAAAAATTAAAAAAAATAAAAAGACAACAAAAAGCCAAAAGTGCAAAACATAGTGGGCCGGGGGGTACAAATGGTAATCTAGGGGGTACCAATAACCATCCCCTATGAAGAATGAGATAGGTTATTAATATCTTTTAAAATGATTGTAACAAGTAATATATATGTGTTGCGGTAGAGCATTTTTAACAACAATAGATGCAATGTATGATGGGCACAAAATTGAACACACCAAGAACATGAAATTATAATATCAAAAGTTTCGGTACAATAAGACAATGAAAGCTTAAATGTCAGACCCCCAAAAGTAACCATGGTATTTTCGAACAATGTATCCATGTTTGAAAGCATCGACGGGTTAAACACAAAATGAAAAATCGTACACCCTCATGCTTTACCAATTGATATTCTGAACAAAGATATGTTTGTCGATAAGATACATCTTGAGTATCTTTTCAAAACAGTCCTAAGTAAATAAGCAACAAAAGGTCTTTTTTTGTTCTGGCGAGTACATACACTGTTTTCTTTAAATCGCCTTTAAAATTAGTGTTTTTGCCTGCCATTCATTGCCAAAGTCCTGAAAATGACATGTCACCAGGGTCAGCAGAAGCAAGCTGATCTAGCGGTTTAACTCTCGCCATAAATGGAATGGCTGCTGAAAACGTAGATCCACTGAACTGACACAGGTCGTGCGATAG
Organism: Tanacetum coccineum; assembly: GCA_026074375.1. NCBI lineage: Eukaryota > Viridiplantae > Streptophyta > Magnoliopsida > Asterales > Asteraceae > Tanacetum > Tanacetum coccineum. The sequence continues at coordinate 4,084 of BQNB010123462.1, forward strand.
CGAAAGACGAAAAGCGCAATAAAAAAATAAAGGTTAAAACTGACATATTCTAATAATAGTAACAATATTTACTGTAAATCCTTCAAGGCAAATAACACATGTTGAATAAAAATTACAGACAATAATACACAAAATAATAAAGCCAGAATAACAATGAAAGGAGCTTACTGAACATATTTTCGAGCATGTTAAACCCTTAGCAAAACCCGCCATAACCAACAAAAACCAATTGAAACACTGTTCGTTTTACATTCAGAATATGCATGTAATTTAAAATGGACATACTATGACTAAAGTAAGGATGATAGCAAAAATCGATACAAAGGTTTTCCAATAAATGGCAAAAGCTAATTGTTCAACACCAAAATGTCAAGTAACGGCTACTTCATGCCACAACTTCACAACACATTTCCCCCACACCAATTTCTCAAAACGTATCAAATGTATATTGTTTCTTCCCATTATTCTGACACCACACCACTGGTAGCATATAACGGTCTAAATAAAAAATACGAACAATGCGTAAGTGATTGCAGGCAAGACATGCATGTTTTGGCTGAAACAATATGATGTCCACGGAACGCAATTGCGAATGGATTACCAAATGATCACAGGCAAATAATTATCATCCAAATAAGATAACCCATGAGATACACGTCAAACTATATCACCCTTAAACAACAGTTGACACTCTAAACCACTACCATCAACATTTAGGTGAAACAATAAACACCCAAACGAAAATATGACACGAGAATGTGTAGACAAAAGCACTTGTCGTTTAATTATAGATTTTAGCAACAACTTAGAATAAAACAATGGTGATCTCAGATGTTTTAAAAGAAACCAAACATGTTATGACAACAGGAAAATACATACCCCAAGAAAACCACCCAGTCACCAATAATGTTTGTGACAAAATACCACGACTAACATCATCAACCATGGAAGACATGAAACTGCAACGCAAATATTTCAACAATTAAAAGATAAAAAATTCAATTTTTTTATCATATAAAAGATCCACAATTCTTATCCAAAGAAATCCATACATAAAAACAAAACGTGAATTACAAAACAACCAAGTCTAGGTATCGTTTTATAAAATAAACGAAATCCATTTCGGGAAATTAGCCTTTCATGCTCAGTTATGTCGTTATTAAAACACCAGTGGTACCAGGGCAACGCTATTTAGGCGAAGAGAATGGGATAATTTGATATAAATGTTTTTTGGTAAATGGGAACGGATAATCTCTGGCACAAAGAAGTTCAAATAACATATTTGGCCTCAAGTTATGGAAACAGATGCCCTGTTTAATCGTTTTTGTTCTTCTTTTCTTGTTTAAGGTATCTTTTTTTTGCTTTCAATCTTCCAAACGCCATCATTACCACAAAAAATTCTGATATCATATGTTAGTGCAAATAATACGATATTTAATCTATACGATCTCTTTATGTTTTGGTGATGACAAACATGTAACTTGTAATATGTAACGTAAAGTGCGCAAGTTACTCGTAATCACAAATTATCAATGCATACTCGCATCCACATCTCTTGACGTCTCAAGTCTACATCAACACCGACATTTGTTTGCACCCGGCGTAAATCGCATAAGGTATGTACAAACAACATTAAACTTGCAGGATTATCAAAGAAATAAGTTTTTGTCTTAAACTTTATATTTTTATAAATATAACAAAACTATTTCTCAAAATTTTTTTAGACAAATTGTTTTTGAATTTTAAAGAAATGTTTTATCTGGTAATTATTTTGAATTTCAAAATCTGGTCATTTCCCCCTAAAACAAATGTCACTTTCACCAGATTTCGCCTTCACCACAAAAAGGCAAAAACAGAAGCGTTTGTCAGGCGGTCCCTTAAATAAGCTGGCGGCCCTCTTAAATACCTGCGGCCTCCTAATATATCTGGGACCTCCGTTTTCTGACAGACTGTTTTTCAGCTCCTATAAATAGTGGGCCACCTCCAACTATTTACACAACCCTTTTGCTTTAAGTTCTTTTTCTCTCTAGATCTCACTAAATCTCTCTAAATCTTTGATCATTCAACTTGGTTAATCTTGTTTAAATGTGATCAAATCTTCTATCCTTTCCTCCTTTTCTCAAGTGTAAGAGAAGAACTTTCGTCATCGCCAAGATACGAAGTTATGTAGACTAGTTAGTTCATTTGTAACATTTATTACATATAGATCTAGTCCATATATTTCATTCTTGTGTATTTGTGTAGATCCGGATAGTGCATAAATCCGGAAGTGTTGATGTTGTGTCAGTTAGTATTTCGGTCCTCAAAATACAAGTATGGGTGATAGAATGGTTCTAGCTAAGATTAGGACTCGACATCTAGCTTAGTGTCGGAAAATAATGTAAGCGACGTAGTTTATGTGTTTAGGCCATAAAACACATGGTTTGTTATGTTGGGCCATAAAACATAACAGGTTTGGTTGTACCCGAAGAAGGACTCAACATCTAGCTTAGTTTCGGAAAATAATGTAAGCATTGGTATAAGGTTTTCTCCGCTAAAAGGGAGCTTGTTGATTAGTGAAGTAACTCTCGAGTTGGATACTCGGGGAGTGAAGTAGGGCGAAGAGGAGCTTCATGACTGAACTACTATAAATCATCGTGTCCGGTTTGCATTTTCTTTTACCTTTTGCTTTACTTATTTCTTTACATTTATTGCTTTACTTTAATACTTGCATTGTGATCATGATTGCGTTGATTGTTGTGTATATCATTTTACTTATGGTTGTGTAGTTCTTTGTATTGAATACTGTGAGTGTGGTTGTATTGTTAGATTGTGTATTAGTAATTGTAGATCTATAATCAACACTTCTCATATTGTGTCAAACTTGATTGGCGATTTGATACAAAAGATTTAAAGTTTTTAAATGAAAACGTATTTACCCCCCTCTATGGTTTCCACAATTGGTATCAGGAGCCACGTCGCTCTAGTTTTCAAAACAAATGGTTTTTAAAATAGAGTACGATCCATGTATCAAATTACTCATGAAGGGGGATTAAATATGAAAAGTGTTTTGTTGTTTGATTCGTACTAGTTTTTATATTTAATATACTTTGTATACTAGCTTGAAGGAAAATTTTCTCAAAAGAACTTGGAAGTGCCAACTTATGTTTGTCTAAGTCGTAAGAGTAGAAGTGATGTCTAAAACACAAAATTTATGTGCTGGAACAACTTTTTAAAGTCCTATGTTCTACAGTTAAGTCAACAAATGATTTTGAACAAAAAACGTGTTTTGGGGTAACTGGTGGGGGCCGTCTATCTGTTTATGGGGGCCGTATGTCTGTTTATATATGGGGGTCGTCACCTTTATGGGGGTCGTCTGTCTGTTTTAGCAGAATTTGGGAAACTTCGAAAAATCATATAAAATCAACTGGAAGTCCGTAGAAGTCGTGCCACCCGCCATTTCGAAGATAATTGAGTCTACTTTCATTTAAAAATACTTCCAAGTCTTCATTCTAAACTTAAATAACTCAGAAATGCAAAATACTACATAGTGGTCAAAACTTTGAGTTCTGTTTTAACGTAAAACTTGTATTTTACATTTTTCTTTGAGTCGGGAATTTCTAATTGATATATCTTTGAAAAATAGTGTATTTGTCCTTTCAAAATATTGATCTTAATTAATTTTTGAAATGAGGAGGAACTATTTTATTCTCAAATAAAATCAAACTAAGTATACATTCGCTAATCTAATAACCACAAAACAACGCGGAATATCCTTATTATATGATAGTCGATTATGTATGTTTGGGCCCTTTTGTTTCGAACTTGGTTAATAGGATAATTAATAAGTAATTTTCATTACTATGTGTAATTGAGCTAATTATATATCTAAACACATGTGCCCATGTTACCATTTCGATGAAAATAATATAAGTGCTTTGCATCATAAGTTAAACATATCCCATAACAGGAAAGGATGCATTTACGCAAAGTGACCTGCGACTTGGTTTGACAAAAACAGGAGTAATGCCCGTTATATGATTAAGATCATTGTAAATCCGGATTAAGGTCAAATCAGTATATTCGTTAGGGATGGCAACGGGGCGGGTTTGGGACGAGGCGACCATCCCCATCCCCAAACCCGCTTACTAAAGTTCTCCCCAAACCCGCCCCGATCCTCGTCGGGGATTTAATCAGGGCGCCCCATACTAATCGGGGATCTTATCGGGTTGTCCTCTTTATGTGCAATTCTCGACTAAAGCCGCACCATTTCACATTTATTATTATTTTTAGACTGTTAGCAATAACTTGAAGAATTAAAAACTTATTAATAATCAATTACAAACAAGGTTTATTAAGTTTTCACGATAATATCATGCATGTATAATGATAAATTACACTATAAAAAAGTTACAACTTAAAAATATGACATTAAGCACGTTTTTATAATAACAATTTTGCAATATTACAAATATAAAAAAATTAACAATATTAGAGAAGTACTTTTTTATAACGTAAATAGTAACAAAATACTATATAAATATACATAAATTTTTATATGTGTATATATTAATCGGGCGGGGTAGGGCGGGGATGTTATTCCCCACTTTCCCCCCAAACCCGATTAAAAATCTCCGTTTAAGCCACAAACCCGCCCCGTAACCCGATAAGCATGCCCCGTCCCGCCCTAATTATTTCGGGTTTCGGGTTTTTTTGCCATCCCTAACTTTTGTTTGTTGGTATGTTGAAAACATGATCATGCTAGGTTTAGAAAGAAGTATCGTGACCATGGCTAGAGCGTTGATAAAAGATTTGATTGAACGTTTTAATGGAAAAAAAATGATAGGATTCGATTTTTTGCTCCTCTCAAAGATCCTAAACCTCATTTAGAGCTTTCCTAAATGCCTCAAATATAATGGTACAAACCTTAATGAAGTTTTCACATGTGTCGGTAAGAGAAATCCTGGACAAAAAAAACCCTAAACCGAATTACGTAAGTGGCGCGCTGGCTACATGTTGATGCGTGACCAACGAGCCAGAGGCAATAATCTCAGTTTTACTGATTTATGGCTACGTTTGGTATTATTACATATTGAGAACAGTTTATATTTTCATCGTTAAAACAATAAGGATATCCTAACAATGTTGCACCAACAATCTCCCCTTTTGATGATGACAAATAAAATTTCGGAAAGCAAATAAAATTACAAACGTAGCGAAGATGAAGACAGCCGTTGATGAAGTTTACTTCTTGATCTTGGCCTTGTAATTTGGTGAAGCTTGAACATTGTCTTCACTTTATGAGCCTTACATAGCTTTACCACTCTCATGTACGCTGTTGCTCTTTGCTTCCGTAATAACTAGTTATTACTAGCTTTCTCCCCCGATCAATAAGCATCAATGCTTTGCTTTGCTTTCCTTCTCCCCCTTTTGTCAAATCAAAAAGGCGGGATCTTGGTCTTTGAAGGTTGATATCGTTGTAGAGGAGAAAATAAATCCCATTGTAAGTGCTCCCCCTTTTTCCAAGGCAGGGATCCATGGGTCAAGAGCCCACCTTCAAGATGTGTTCTTGGCTACATCTAGCAACAAGCAAACACAAGACAACACAAGCAACAAACATATACACATGTGCAAGTCCTATATGGGTTTAGCTTACAATTGAGACTTGAAACGATGGATTAATCAGCAAACATCAGAAATACAATCCAAATGTTGATAAAATAAAACTATCACTTGCATAACATATCATCATATAATTATTCATAGGGAAAATTTATCAATCATGCATCAATAGGACATACTTCAAGTAAGCATAATGCATATTCAAATTAGAGCACATAGTTTCACATACAAGCGCTTTAGGAGTGTAAAGCTAGACCTAGATGTTCAAGGCGAGACGTGATAGATATCTAATTACATTTAATTGTGCATCTGCCTTTGTAATTTGTGACGTCTACTCAGAATCCTACTAGGATATAAATGCAACTTTTAGTGCATTTATGCTTAGAAGTTTTGAGCAATATTTGCACCAACAATTTAAGTGTGGTTTTTGACTCGTATATGATCCTAACGTGAGAAGGCTTTTTAAAACTCTAGATTATTGATTGGTTCCTTCTTATATAGGTAAATATAAATAAATAATAATATAATAAATACTACTACTTATATATATTAACCAAACCAAATCAAGTGTCCCTTGAAAAGGTTCAAAGAAAGAAAATCAATAAAATCCGAGTAGTATATGATATTCCCGGGTCGTTTATCCCCAACGAGGCGTGAAATTGACGGTTACGTTTTTGGTTTGACTTTTGGATGCTTGAATAACAAAGGATTTGATTTGGATTCTAAATTCTACGGGAAAGTAATGAAATTAAACTAAGGAAAACTTAAAACTACGGGAAAGCATAAAAAAGGCAATGGATGACTTAAAATTCTACAGGAAGCATAAATAAGGCATAAAAGTAAATCCTAAGTCTACGGGAAGATAAAAATAAAGGTGATTAAAGTTAAAACATGAAAACGAGAACGAGATTTTAAATCCCGTTCTTTAAAAAACGAAAATGAGCAAATTTAACCCTACAAATGCAAATTTAATTTTCCTAAGTCCTAAATGATAAAAGAAAATTTTGAAAAAAAAGAATTATATTTTTTTGACTTTTATTTAATTTATTATGAATTAAAAACAGTTTTAATGAAATAAAATGATTAAAAATACTAAACTATTTTATAAAAATCTAAAAAATTCAGGGAAAGTGCATTAAACAATTAAAATCCTAAGAAAAATAAAAAGGAGTCGACAGCTTATCTCAATAAGCTGTTAATAAGCTATTAAGTTCTGATAAGCTAAAAGGGCCAAAAGGAGATAAATATTAAATTGGGTAAACTAGAAATGAAAAAGACCCTAGGGCAGTTGGTTTGCGTGTGCGTATGTGAGGTGCTTTCGACCCCTGTGCCTCTCCTTTTTTTGAAAACATTTTTTTTATTTTTCTTTTTAAAAACTTATAGCACAACTGAAAATAAGAACTTTTTGCAATAACACTTACACTAAATCTAACAAATAAGCAGGAAAAGCTGACAGATTTGCTTATTAGGCTCTATGGCAAAAGGCTTAAGCTGGTTGAACTTTTCTAACTAAATGAGCAAGAGGACAATTTAATAAGCTAAAACCTATGACTACTTAGTCCTAATAAGCATTAGTGAACAGGAAATAGGCAGAAAGATTGAGCTGAAAAAAAACACTAGATAAGCTATGAGATAGCAGACTTAAGAAAGGCATATGAAGACTATTTGACTACTTTTTAAGCTAAAATTAAGGACTTATAAGCACAATATAAAGGCTAAAATATAAAAACAGATTGAGAACTTGACTTAATAGACTCTAATAAGCTAAACTAAAGAAAATTGACTAAGACTATAAGCTAGAAAAAAAAGACTCAAAAAGAGACAGACTTAAGCTAAGACTTTTGGCTTTTTGATAAGAATGACTTAAAATGGCTACTAGCAGCCTAGGCCTTAGACTCAAAAACTGGTTTTAACATACTTGAGCCAAATCAAACTCAGACTGTAACAAGCTTAACACAATCAACACTTTATCAAAATTTAAACTAGATTCTAACCTCAAATAACCTGCTACATTATGACTCTTAAGTTTAAACCATCACTTAACTGATTTCATTCAAAACTACTAAAAAGCATTTCCTAGGTTTATCTACTTAAGACAGATGATAACAATGCATTTGACATACATTTAACACAAAAAGAAACAACTCAATTACTTTTCTAAGGAAATTTGACCCACGAGCTGCTTGAAAAATTACTAAACTTGCAGACTTGAACACAAGCTCAAAACTTAGCAAAACCAACTCTAAACTTTTCAAAACTAACTGTAAGACTTTATATGAGATTATAAAAACTGATTTAATGACTAAGAAAAAGATTACACCTATTTTGACCCATTTTGGGTCTTAACCCAAACACCCCTTAAAATGCATTTTGTCATTTTAAAACTTATAAACACTGAATTAAGCAAGAACTTATCATAACCAGATAATAACCAAGTACAATAATCATAAAAAGGCTAAATACAATAGATTTTAAGCAATGAAATAAGCTGGAACCAATTAAGCAGTTTTTAAAAAGAAAATGATAGATTTGCATAAAGAAGCTTAAACTGAGATTTTATATAACTTAAAAAGATTACAAAAGCTTAATATGTAAAAGACAGATTTAAAACATAATTTTAAGACATAAAATTAAACCTAAACTACACTACTCCTAGATAGCTCTTCTTCTTCTCTGTCTTCTCTCTTTTATATGTTGTGTGGTCTTCAAACTTTGTGTGCTTGTTGTGTTTTTGGTGAGAGGATTCAAAGCATGATCCTAGCCCTTCAATTTCCTTGGCCCCTAATCCAATTGATCCAAACCGTATATCCTTTGTCTTCTTCCTTGTCCAATTAGAATGCCTAGGATTGCCAACATGTTTTTGGGGGTTTGTGGGATGTGGGGTTAAGCTATTTTTGTCAAGGGGTAAAGATTTTGGCTGTTAGTAGCAGGGTGCTACAGTGTACGTGGGTTGGAAGGGGAGGGTAAATAGTGCAATGGCGGGAAAAAAAGATATAAAAGGGGCAGGGTATGGGTTTGGTGGATTGGCAATTTCAGTCCCTCAATATGTATAATATAATTGCAATGAAAATCCTTTGTGGTGCAAAGTATTTTGAGAATTGGCAGGATAGGTCCCTCAAGGTATATGTTTATTTTGCATGAATGGTCCTTGTGGGCTAACAAAAGACTAACAGTCGTTATGGTTTATAAGTTGGGCTGTTAACTTGGGCAAGTTTTTTTTAATTTTGGCCGTGTAATATATAAAGGGGCTTGGACTTATAAATTGAATTTTTGGGCTTTTTGATTTAAGTAGCAAGTATATTAGGCTGACCCGGCCCAATAACTCGGGTACGGGTTGGCCGATAAGTTTTCTTCGGTTTCGGCTTCGGCTTGACTTTGACTTTGTCGGGGATGACTTTTTGGTTGACTTTGACTTTTTCATGCTTTTTCATTCCGTGCTCGGTTTTATCCGTTTTGGATTGATTTTTCATCCTTTTGTCGGATATCCGTTTCCTGCACAATATAAGTGAAAACATACAAATACAATGTATTTTTGGTCATTTAAGTCCAGTTCTAATAGAAAATGGTATGTGTAATTAAGCACATACCAAAATCCCCCATACTAAGATATTGTCGTGTCCTCACGCAATGCTATAAGTAAACACTTAGAAAAACCAAGAATCTCGATCCCCCTCGACTAATTACCTCGAAAAGTAGCTAAGTGTTCATCAAGGGGAATCAAGAAATCAATAGCTTCGAAAAGCCCCGTTTTTACCATTTTTAAATATTTACACTTATTTTCACACATATTTTTGTATTTTTCCTTTTTTTCTCATTTTTTTGTATCTCTTTTTAAGCAACTACTAACTTATTTGACTTTCGTTATTTTTTATAACTTTAGGGATCATAGAACAAGAAACATTTCAATCCTAAAATGCTCAAAAAGATAAATTCATCGTCCCCGATTTTCACTTATTCCAAACCAAGCTTAAAACGAAATCACCGTTAAATATAATTAAGATGCTAACACTACTCATATTTGTAACTTGTAAACTTTTCACTCCCGACAATTATTATATTTAGGTGAATGTGTCATTTTGAATTTCAACCATGGATCAATGTTTTTTATGCAAAATTCTATGCTTCACGTTCCACCCGAGAATAATGAGTTTGAAGGCGAGATCATCCCATGTAGCGACTTTTATCTCGGCACATCCTAACCTTGCGGCTAAGTGACCAGGCTTTTGACACCCCACATAGACTAGTATCGGGACTCACAGACCTTCGGTTTCAAAAACTCTTAGTGTTCGTATATATTCTTAATTAGAAAAAAATCCACAATGTATCTGAAATTCGTCTCTAGTTCAGTAACCCTCGACCTTTTTGAAGGCTGCAACATCGGTTGTGAGCCGGCAAGATGCAGCAAACTTTTATCAGTCTCGGATTATTATTCTTACTATGGGCTTTCTTTAGAAGGCTGCAACATCGGTTGTGAGTTGGCAAGATGCAGCAAACTTTTATCAACCCACAGTTTATAATTATTATTCATCATTTATTCATTCATTTTTCATCATTTTTTTCTCATTTTTCACTTTATCTTGCGATATAGAAAAGACTTCTTTTTGGAAAATTTAAGTATAAATTTGAACTAAGACTAAAATTATTGCTATCGACTGCATTTCCAATTCAAAAATTGTCGATTTAAGTCTAATTTTCAAAGATAGCACGTATTATTAGTCCGGTTAGGAGCTTATGGGAGAAAAAGCCACAAATTACACACATGAGCTTGTAAGATTTCCAAATAATCCTTGTTTAGCATCCGACTCATACTTAACTCTATCATTTTTCGTTCTTCGCGAGAATCCGCGAACGCTTAGTCTAAAAGTTAAGGAACAAGCTAGAGCTCAACACGCTCGATCGAGTCAAAATTTATTCTCATTCTACCCAGCAGGAAAGTCAAAATTGTGACAAAACACTTATTTTGTTTTTAAAAAAATTTAATTTTTTTTTCATCTTTTTGGTATTTTCGTGGTAAAAACGGGATTACGCGAAAACAACGGCTGCAGGCACAATCAAATTGAAGATCCTCCCCCCCCCATACTAGAATTGAACATTGTCTTTAATGTTTTAAGAAGGGTCTCTACGTCATACTAAAGCCGTTTATGAATTATGCTAAAGATAAACGTTAGTCGATAAGATTAGGATATTGGATTCCCAAATGAAGCTGAGGATGTGAAGTTCGAGTGATCGAAGAACAAAAACCGCAAGCACGAGAGTCATCACAATCCGAGAAATCCTGGACAATAAACCACAAAACACAAAACACGGGATAATGGAAGAGGCAAGCCTTCTCACAAAAAAAACACTTATTCATTACTACTATTATCACTACGGATAAGCATGGGTTGCCACCCACGAAATGCTTGTTTAAGGTCACTAAGCTTGACCCGATCCCCCCCCCCCATACTTGAGCTTTGTCAAGGGGGATAAAAATGGGGATGACGAACACCCAAATTAGGAGTGTTGTCTCCATGAATCAACATCAGGCTTTTATGATGAAAAGGCTTGGAAGCTTTAAAGACCCGATGTGATGAAGAAGGAGGAGATTTATCCTTTGAAGCAAGAATACCGTGATTGAAAACTTTGTCTTCGTTTTTGGATGAAAATGGAAGTAAATTATCAATCACGGGGAAAAGAGGAGCAAGAAATTTCGTGGATTTGACTTCAATGCATATACCCAGATCGTAAATCTTGTTACTATCTCCGAAAGGAGAAGAAACATCAAGATCGGATCCAAGATCATTAAGAGAAGGAATGAAGTTGAAATCCATATGAAGGGCGGGATGGGTGGGCAAAATATTAGGCACATCCACGGGGATGTCTTCCACCACATCAATGATTGAATCTCCCGAATCGGGATAATCAACATGGAATGATTCAAACTCGGGAAGGAAAGAAGAATTATCGTCATCTTCGGAGTCGAAATCATCACTCTCAATACCCGGTGGTATTGAGTCATCCAGACCAGAAAATATATCGATCTCTTCCCTAAGATAGTTACTATCCTCAACGGGGATAGGGAATGTGGGAAAAGAATCGATGATCGTATTGGAATTAGCTTGAAAAGCTTCCGGTGGTCGGGGAAATGAATTATCATACAACAATCTCTCAATAAAATGAATGTCTTCCTCAAGATCAAAGACGGCTTCATTAATTCTTGGTGGAATTAAATCATTATGAGCGAGTTCACCGGAGAACTGCTCGACGAGAGAATCAATCATAGAAATGATCGAAGCATCCATCTTAATGGAAATGATTTCTTCATCGAAAAGAGGGTTCGAATAAATTTTGTTTGGAACGTCCTCATCAGAAAATGACTCGTCGTCACTAGAGAAGAAATCGTCATTAGCATCAAAGAGAAGATTAGAGAAAGTCGTAAAATCATCATAAATGGGCATATCACACTCACTTTTGATATCGGAGAAATCCTTAGACTCACTTGTGTTTTGGACAAGGTTCTCAACACTAGACTTTATGAATTCGTCCGATTCCGTTTCTGGAATTGTGCTAAGATGCTCATCCTCCATTATGAGGTAGTCTGTTTTTGGTGAATCGGGTGTGATTGCAACACACGGAGGAAGTCCGGACATAATGATATCTTTCAAGGGGATTGAACTTTCCTCGTCATCGTTATCATCGTAAGATGAGTTAGGTAAATTCCAACTTAGAGTGTTGGTATATTTTGCCAACTCCTCGTTTACGTTTCACACATCATCAACAAGTTTGTTGAGCAATTCTTGCACGTCCTCGGATTGAGCATGCTTAGTTTCAAGAAATTTATCCCAAGCTTGCATTAAAACCTTTGGTGTTTTCTGAAAAGAAATACGATTAAACTTTTTTAGAAAGTTTTCTATCGATTTCATTAGGTCTTCTCGGGCTTGCAAAGCTTCCATGCTCGATTCATGAGGAGGTTGATGAATGAAGGGAAACTGCGGGGGCTCAATTTGGTCAAAACCGGAATTTATCGGTTGGCATTGAAAAGTCTCGTGAGGACCCCCGCAGTTGGATGAATTTTGTGGAAAATTAAAGTCTTGATTGTAACGTGGGTCCTGATTGTAAACAAACGGAACCTGTGATTGGCAATCGTAACCAAAATGAGCATCGTTATACGTCTCGTGCTGGGGCTGTGGAGGGTGGTCAGAAAAATTTTGAGGATCATTGTAAGAAGGCAGAATATGAACGAATGTTCCAGAATTGCAAAACGAACAAAATTCATCATTGAGATGTAACCCACACCTCGCACA
>BQNB010123463.1:0-20094 GCA_026074375.1 Tanacetum coccineum
ATAATATATAATTATAAAATATATTCTATAAACAATACTGATTTAAAAACCGTATATTTTTTTATTAAAACGTATCCCGGGCGACATGTCGCCCGGGAAAGATTTTATTAAAAAAATATACAGTTTTATATATATTAAAAACTGTGTAATTTATATATTTTTTTTATTAAAACGTATCCTGGGCCACATGTAGCCCGGGAAAGGTTTTATTAAAAAAAATATATAGTTTTATATATATTAAAAATTGTGTAATTTATTATTAAAAAGATTCCCGGGCGACATGTCGCCCGGGAAATTTTAAAACACGTTAATTAACACTAATCACAACCATTAAACATTCACGTGAATTATTTTTTTTAATAAAAACTTTCCCGGGCGACATGTCGCCCGGGAAAGATGAACGGGAAAAATTGCCATTGTTGATTAAGAAAAGATCAATCGAGGTCTGGGTTAGGATCATTTATGAGAGTATGTAAGTTTGGCAAAGTCAATTGAGATTATATAGAGAGCACTTAAGGTTTTGATTGGACCGAGTGAAATGAATTGGATGCTTATCATGAATAAATCTTATGAGTTAAAGAAAGTTCATGAATTATCCAATTTAAGGAAACCTATAAGTGAAGTAGTTGGCGGCAATATCTCAACGGCTATTTTCAATAAAGAAAAATCTGTTATTCCTAAACAGTACTAACGGCAGTCTAGTAGTACTAATTTTAGCCTAACAATACTAAGTAAAACCTAGCAGTACTAAGTAATGTCCAGCAGTACTAAGTAATGCCCAGCTATACTAAGTAATGCCCAGCAATACTAACATTTGAGTTACTAGATTTAACTGCAATTTCGTTCCAAAAAGCATTTCCATCATCAATTTTGATTCTTACAAGCTCTCTTTCTGTTTTTATTCTCACTTTATCTCTTAATTATTTTTCTCACTGAATCACTCTATGTGTTTTTATTTCACACAACTCTCTTTCTATTTTTGAACTCACTACATCTCTCATTTCTTTTTCTCACCAATTCACTCTATTTGTTTTTATTATCCTAAATCAAGAACCTTTTTAGGCAGTTTTGTACAAAGATCCATCAATTCCTTTAGTTTCATGTTGTCCTCCATACTTCCAAGTGTGTTAACTCTTGAGAGAGGTGGATCATTGGACTGTTTAGATGCAGTCTCAAACCTAATTTGAGCTTCTGCACCCCCAATGTGGTATCTTGGCACCTAAGACCACTACCTGAGCCAGTTCTCTGAGGAAAAGACTCACTAAGTGTTGCCATGGATTGGGTCCTATTTATGTTACCACTGTCCTACTCTGATTCTAAGCTAGAAACAGTAAGTGGCAGCCCTTTCCATTTTGTCTTCCCATTCCTTAATGACATTCTTATTTGCTACAAGGGGAATAGGTCCACTTAGACTGAGATATCTCAGTGGTCCTTTTGGCTTTCCTAGGTTTTTGAGTCTTTTTAGGTTAAGATGATGTTAGAATAGTTCTGCTTGTTGTTATACAGCATTTCCATTTGATTACAAACATACTTTATGTATAATCAGCTTCATAGTAACACAATTATCCTCCCCTCAATTAATACTTCAGAGGTTGAGCATTCCAATACTTGCAATCAGATATTGAAATCTGCCAACATTAAATGCTTTTGTGAGTAAATCAGCAACATTATGATCAGTGTGAATCTTGCTCATCTAAATAAGCTTCTTCTCATTGGAATCTCTGATAAAATGATGTCTTATATCAATGTGCTTAGTCTTTGAGTGAAACATTAGATTCTTAACAATGCAGATGATGCTTTTATTGTCAATGTAAATCTTGGTATTCATGAAGTTGTAACCATAGTACAACATTTGATTTTGAATCCAGAGTACTTGTCCATAGCAACTAGCAGCAGCTATATACTCTGCTTCAGTATTAGAGTTGACAACTATAGTTTGCTTCTTGTATTGCCATGAAATCAATCTACTTCTAAGAAATTGACAACCTCCTATTGTGGATTTCCTGTCTAAACTTGCACCAGCATAGTCACTGTCAGTATAAGCTTCCAAGTCAAATGGCGAGTTCTTAGGATACCAAAGGCCCAATTTAGGTTGACCTTTCAAGAATCTAAAGATTCTTTTCATAACATGAAAATGTAAAACTTTAGGTGTGACTTGAAATCTTGCACAAGCACATACAACAAACATTATATCAGGCCTTGAAGCTGTTAGGTACATCAATGATCCAATCATTGATCTATATAATTGAACATCAACATCTTCAGCTTCAGCATCTTTGAGCAATGGCTTTGAAGTCTTCATAGGAGTACTTGCTGTCTTCACAGTTGAAAAATCAAACTTCTTCAAAATTTCATCCACATACTTCTGAGACACTTGTAGTCAAACTCATTGCATAACTCCTTCTTAGTAGATCCAAAAATGATATCATCAACATATACTTAAACCAGTAGAATATCACTTTTAATTCTTTTAATGAACAAAGTCTTATCAATCTGACCTATCTGAAATCCATTGTCCAATAAATAGGTAGATAAAGTCTCATACCAGGCTCTAGGAGCTTGATGTAGACCATATACTGCCTTTTCTACCTTATAAACTCTGTTAGGGAATTTTGAATCTTCTAATCCTGGAGGTTAACAGACATAAACTTCCTCTTCAATCTTGCCATACAGAAATGCACTCTTCACATCCATTTGGTACACAAAAAAGTCTTTGAATGAGGCATATGCTAATAATAGCCTAATTGCTTCAATCCTAGCAATTGGAGCAAAAACCTCATCATAATATATTCCTTCTTCTTGAGTGTAACCCTGTACAACCAGCCTTGCCTTGTTTTTGATTACAATGCCTCTCTCATCTTTCTTGTTCCTGTAGACCTATTTAGTTCCAATGGCCCTCTTACCATATGGTAAATCAACCAAAGTCTAAACCTTTTGTGATTTAAACTGTAGAAGCTCATCCTGCATTGCTTCTATCCAGCTTGGATCTGTCAAAGCTTGAATTACCTTCTTGGGTTCTACTTGTGATAGAAAACAAGCAAATAGACAAGTATGAAGGTCTTCATGAGTTTTCCCTTCATAAATAGCACTAATAAACCCTTGTTCATTTGAAGTCTTTATCATTCTCCTTGTTTGTACACGAGACTGCACATCTCCAATCACATGATCAAGTGAATGATCTTTATGGATTCTTGTATTTGGATTAGAAGGAATTGGATATGTGGTAGTGATGTTGCTCATATCCACTTCTATTTCATCACCAAAGAAATCAGCATGTGTGGCTTCAAGTGTAGCATTATCTCCCAAAGAAAACATGTCTGGTTCAGTTTGAGAGTCATTTGACCAAGCAGAAGTAACTGTTGGACTAACAGTATTAATATTTAGACTAACAGTATTAATATTTAGACTACTAGTAGTAATATTTGTACTGGCAGTATTAATACTTGGCCCAATAGTATTAATATCTTGAGAACTATTTTTAGGCCTCTCTTGATTATCAATTCCATTTTCTTTTCTTACACCATCATCCTTCTTTCTAGCATCACTAGAAGGTTGTGGTTCATTATTACTAGCATTCTTTGAAGAAGAATCAAATAGTGAACCATCTTTCCATAGTGGCATCAAAATGCAGTCTTGGCTAGATCCTGTCTCCTTGCTAGAATGACCTACACCAATACTTTCTTCTGTACCTACAAAATTATTAGAGTTTGTACCTACAACAACTGGCATATAATTCATTGATTTTTGTTAGAACATCAATATCAAACAACCATTTTGGTCCATCACCTGCAATAATAGGCTTATCCTCCAAGAACTTAATATGCAAACTTTCTTCTACTTTTATGGTTCTAATGTTGTATACCCTAAAAGCCTTACTATTTAATGAGTATCCAACAAAGAATCCTTCATCTGACTTTCCATCAAACTTGCCCAAATAATCTATGGTATTAAGAATGATAACATGACACCCAAATGGTTTCATGAAGCTTAGAGGATGGGTTCTACCTCTAAACAATTCATAAGGGGTCTTGTTGTGAGGTTTGACAACTAATACCCTATTCTGCACATAGCAAGCAGTATTAACTGCTTCAGCCTAGAATGTAGTAGGTAACTTAGAGTCTGCTAACATGGTTCTAGCTGCCTCAATTAGTGTCCTATTTCTCCTTTCAGCAACACTATTTTACAGAGGAGTTCTAGTTATACTAAATTCCCTCTTAATGCCTTTCTTTTCACAAAACTCACTCATAACTTTATTCTTAAACTCTGTTCCATTGTCAAATCTGATTATTTTTACTTTCTTATCAACTAGATTTTCTATTTTAGTTCTAAAGCTCTTAAGGATACCACTAGTTTCATCATTAGTTGCTAAAAAGAAAACCCATGTAAATCTGCTATAATCATCAGTGACAACTAGACAATATTTCTTATTCATTAAGCTACTCACAAAAGTTGGACCAAACAAGTCCATATGCAACATGAATAAAGGCTGAGTAATAGAGTTCTGAATTTTGGACTTACAGGAGGCTTTGTGTTGCTTTCCCTTAAGGCAAGCAACACAAGTTTGGTCATTTTCAAAATATTTTGAGGGTAAACCTCTCACAAGATTGTCCTTAACAAGTTTATTAATAGTTTTAAAGTTTACATGACCAAGCCTCCTATGCCAAAGCATTGATTCATCAAGTGTGGCCTTTGCAACAAGACAGGTTAAACTCTCTTTAGGAACAATATTCTTCATATCAACACTGTACATATTGTTCTTTCTAGGAACTTTAAGTAAAACCTGACTTTCATCAGGTAACTTAAAATCAGGAGACAGAACAAAACATGCAGTGTCAGTAAAAAGAACACTGTTCTTTTTATCACACATCTGTGAAACACTAAAAAGGTTAAACTGTAACTCCTTGACAAAGTACACATCCTCAAAATCAAGCTTACCCGTTTTAAGAGTTCCTTTACCAGTAATTTTGCCTCCTTTAGCTCCTCCCCTAAAGGTAACATATCCTCCATCAAATTCCTTGAAGTCTGAGAGATAGGACATGTTGCCTGTCATGTGCCTAGAGCATCCACTGTCAACATAGCCTTGATCTTCTTTTTGTTGATGACCCTACACATAAAAATAAGGAAATTAGTTTCCTTTGGGGAACCAAGCCATCACTGACTTAGATCTGCCTCGTGCATCAACATAATTATGTTTCTTCAAAGTAATTGATGCACTATTGAGTTTGGTAGGTCTCCAAACCCAACATGCTGAGGCCTTAACAACATTAACCTGATTTGCCCTCATAGCATTAACTACTGCAGAATTTGGCCTAACTGTATTAACTGCTTTTGGCCTAACAGTATAAAATTTTCCCTTAGCAGTATTAACTTTTTGGCTAGAATTTTTGTTAGTTAATGTTGTTTTTGTTTGATAGGGCCTCTTTACAGTTGATTGTGCTGATTTAGAAAAATGTAACATTGGTCTAGCACTATAAACTGTAGTTTTGGGATGAGTAGTATTAACAGGCCTAGCAGTATTAAGTGATCTTAGGCCAGTTATAATTAAAAAAAAAAAAAAATAAAAACAAAACTGGGGGAATCTTTGGAACCATGTTCCTTGAGCATAGGGGTTGAGTATTTTTTAGTCAGAATAATTGTATTCACCCTTGTTTAATTATTCCCTGATACCACCCTTTCCTTGATGATAATTGACGTTCGCCTACACATGGTTTCAAAAACTTCCACAGGACAAAAACAAGCTTTTATGGTACATCACAAAGTCACTCCTCGTGTTGGGGTACTTTTGGATTATTCTAGTTTCTTTTATTTCCCCTAGGACCTTGTGACCTGTACATCTTAGCATACTTAACTGGTTTCCTAACTGGTTTTTCTTGTTGTTTAGCTCTAACAAATTCTATCTTAGCAACAGTAGGAAAAATAGTTTTCTTCTCTAACTTATCATCTGACACCAACTCTTTAACCAATGGGGTATCAGGAGATTCCTTAATCTCATTAGAAGTATCTTCACTAACACTTTAACTAGGCTTAGGTCCATAGCCTTCAAACTCAGGCTATTGGAACTCCTCTAGACCAGAGTAGGATAAATCAAGAATTAGGGGTGAAAATAACCCTGTAGGAGGAGGTGGAACAACATTTTAACTTACAAATCCCAGACCCTTTCTACTTTTATCAGGTATCTGACTCCCTATTAATTGTCTAGACTCTTAGAAGCATTATCAAAATTTTCAATTTTAAGTTGATTGCTTTATTTTTCATGCTTACGCTTTTCTAACTCACCTTTAATCACACTAGTTTCTGAGTCTTTATATGAGATATCTCTTTTTAGTATAGCAAGTTGCTCACAAAAAATAACCTCATTCTTTTTGTAAAAGATAAGTCGCTCTTCTACAGATGCTAACCCTCTTTTATAATTTGCTAAATTGAACTTAGATTTGTTAAACTCTATTCTTAAATCACCAAGTTAAGTTTTAAGAGTTTCAAATCTTTTTAGACAAGTTTTTTGAACAAGTTTTGTCATTATGTACCTCAGAGTCTGAAAAAGCCATAAGAGCCATATTTGTAGGGACTTCATCATCTGCCATATAGCTCCAATCAAAACCAGCTCCATCAATAGCCAACATGGCTTTGGAAGAAGTTTCTTCCACATTTACAGTCCTTCTAGAGTTGTCTTGATTCCTGTTCCTACTATCTTGGTTCCTAGTTCCTCTGCATTCCCTTGCAAAGTGTCCTAACTTGTGACAGTTGAAACACTCTACTTTTGACTTGTCATATTCAGTTGTGTCACTCCCATTGATAGTGATCTTTCTTCCAGTTTTCTAGAAAAACCTTCTTATCTTCATGCTCAACAATGCTAACTGCCACTTCAAATCCATCTCTTCTAAGTCATCTTTATGGATTTGTTCAAGGTCCTCATGTACAAGTTGAGACATGTTTGGTTGGCTAGCCAAAAATGCATAAACAGTGTCATCACTTAAGTTAGCAGTACTAACTTGAGTACTAGCAGTGCTAACTTGAGTGCTAGCAGGGCTA
This sequence comes from Tanacetum coccineum, assembly GCA_026074375.1. Taxonomy (NCBI): domain Eukaryota; kingdom Viridiplantae; phylum Streptophyta; class Magnoliopsida; order Asterales; family Asteraceae; genus Tanacetum; species Tanacetum coccineum. The sequence continues at coordinate 7,030 of BQNB010123463.1, forward strand.
ACTTGAGTGTTAGCAGTACTAACTCCATAAGCAGTATTAACTTCATTAGTACTGCTAGGGGATGACACAAAAGCTATGTTCTGTAAATTTGAGCTTGAGCTTGCAGTTCCTTTAACCTCTTGTTCAACAATCTTGAAATTGTTGTAGAGATCATCAAAGATCATTGTGTCTAGATCAGGTTTATTCCTCCAGACCACAACATGAGTATTCCATTCAGAAGGCAGACTTCTCAAAAATTTCAAATTGAGATCTTCTTGTGAAATATTTTCACCCAAGATAGCCAGCTGACTTACAATCTTCTGAAGCCTGTTAAAAATAGAGTCAAGAGACTCTGTGCTTGGAGCACTAAAGTTCTCATACATTTGCTTCAGGAGAGTCTTTTGAGTCTTCTTTGTGGCTTCATTACCACCAAATCTTGTTTGTATAGCAGCAAACAAAGTCTTAGCATCTTTGTACTGATTAAAGGTCATTAGATGTTCATTAGGAAGTGCCATCAGTAACATACTTCTTGCCTTCATATCATTCTTCTTTTGAACCTTTTCTTCAGTAGTTACAGGACCTAGTATTAGTGTAGTTGAGGTACCATCAGCATTTATTGTTGTTTTAGCTACAGGTTTGAATGAGTTTCCATTCTCTATGAAATCCCATAGAGCATAGTCGTGTACATGGAAGTATTTCTCAATCCTTAGCTTCCACATATCATATTCACCTTGTTTGAGAGTAGGCAACTTAGCAGTAGTAGTGATTTGAGTTGTTTCTAGATCCATCTCTTCCTTGTGAGTAAAAAGTTCTTCTTGTTAGTTTCTTCTAGATCAAAGTTTCAGAACACAAGCTCCAATACCACTTGTTGATCCCAACTTAAGATCTATTCCTTAGCTTGTAAAGATTAAGTTACTTTGGATAAATCCAAAACAACTATGGTAGAAACTTTGTTAATACTAAAGAGTATGCGAAATCTACTCTTTAATACTTAGAAGAATATGAATGTAACAGTGAACTGAATGAACAATGTATAACTGAAAAGCTCCAATATTATTATTATTAATAATACGAGTACTCTGTGTAGTACTAGGGTTTACAACCTTGAAGCTATGTATCAAAATGTCTATGATTATTGTGTATACAAAACCATAACCTAGGATCTCCTTTTATACACTAAGAAGTCCTTTATAAGATAACTATAAATCTTCTATATTGTTAAACTTATACATATCTTTCTAACTAAATAGAATATACTATGAATAAGTCAATGCATATCACTTTCACACGTCTTTATCCCTTTAGCAGTCTTCATGCAACAGTCTTAAGTCCTTCAGCAGTGTTAAGTTAGTATTGGCAATACTAACTTTCTTCTAGCAGTACTAACTGGTTAGTACTGGCAGTTGTAACTTGAGCAGTATAAAATCTTGGCTTGGCAGTACTAGCTGTGTAGACTTTCAATTCCCAACACATTGTTTTAGACTGTGTGCTAGATTCGCCTTTGTTGGTACAAATTACGTGACGGGGTATTGAGTGGGTTCAGATTGCTTGTTGGGCTGGACCTTCAAGCTCTCTAGGAGTTAGATCTTGTACCAAACAAAGTAGTTGAGATGATTTTCTGCACAAATGAAATAAACCGTTAGCCTTACCGTAAGAACGGACCCCACGATTAGACTCCGACGTGAGAGTAAGTCCACATGTTGTCAGAGAGTATGTATGTGTATTGGGAAGAGTGAGAAAATCATACCCTTTTGGAGTGTCAGAGTATTCCTTTTATAGGCGAGCCTAGTACTAGGGTTTCCTAGTATTTAACCTATTATTGTAGCGGCTGGAGTGGGACCCTTGTGGGGCAAGGATCCGCTGTTATCGTGATTGCGGACACGAATTAACTTCCGCTGACGCCAGCTAACCCTTAGGTGGTCAGCTGGCGTCAGCGACCTGTGCTCGATCTGCGTTCGTCTTGTTGCATCCAGGCCGTGGCCAGTGTGACACTAGGCGTAGTTCCGGCCCGTGATGCTTATTATTCATTCATTTGGGCCGGGGCCCTAATGTGATGGTCCGGCTCAGGCCCAAAGGCCTGTCGTACATGTTACACATCAATAAGTCCCCCAGTCTAGTATTTTTGCTGTGTGCGGCGTTGTTCTGCGTGCGGTAAATATTACTCGACTTAAATCTGTGCCGCACCTCTTATTTTCTTCCATGGCCGTTGGCTTCTTCGCGACTTTTCCTTAGCCTGTTAGGTAGGGTTTGGGTGACGTATAATTATTGACGTCACCTGGTCTTTTAGTGACATCTCGTTCTTATCTGCATCAGCTTTTTTCCGAAGTTCCCCCATGATCGGGTTCTCATGGTTGACCTCCATTGTCTTTTTATTTGACATGTAACCAGCCATGCTCTTAGAGCTTGCACCTTCTTTCCATGTTAGCAGTCCAGCCATACTCCCCCTTGACCAAACAGCAAGGCGAATCCACCACGCGGTCTGAAACAATGACTTTTTTCACCTTTGTCACCCAAAACATCCTTGATCAACTTGCAAAGTACCTGAAAATTTTCCTTCAAAGCTTCCTTCTTTTTCTTCTCTTCTTCACTTTCATCGAGTTTTGAAACCTTCTTTTGTAGCATAAACAAGCTTCTTTTCCACGAATTACGATATATTCTTAATCAAAATTTTCTTACCATTTTATCTTGCGGATGAACTGGTGTGTGAGTCAACCATGGTAAATAATAAATATTCTACTCCATGTGCATTGTTACTTTTCTAAAAATTTGTTTCAAGTAGTCCCACATGGATGAAAGGATATAAAATTTGCTTATTTATATACTCTAATGTATGCTTCGTATCCATGTTGAGTTTGGTACTATAATGATGGGTTGTGGTAATTTGATGTTGGTCATCATTTATACAATAAGATAATTTCGTTTTTGTGAAATTGAGGATTCAATTTTCTTTATGATAAACTAGTTATAAATCTCATGCACTCACGGGGCTTACACATAAATTAAAATTATTTTATAATTTTATTTCATAAATTAAAATTATTTTATAATTTTAGTTTAATATACAAGCATATGAATTTTTTTTCGTGTTTAATTTTTGTAATTGTGACATTAGTACAACTAATAATTATGCACATGGTTTTACAAAAAAAAATTCATTATGTATTAATATTAACGCTTTAAAATCCGGGTTGACCTAGTTGGACCATGACCCGGTGGCACGACCGGGTCAATAAAAAAACCGATTTTTAAAACAATAATTAATATCGATTAATATTTTATAAAGATTTTTGTTCGATGAAAGATTTAACTTTGTTCAACTCATATAACTGTTAATGTTGATGTTGTTGTTTAAATTTATCTATTAATATTATGTTGTACACAATATGCGAGTTTAATATGTTTTTTCTCATATCCTTATATAAACTTTAATTAATAGATTTTATATATGTTGTACTTTTAAAGTAAAATGTGAAGAGGGTATAGAGTCTAATGAGGTATTTGTTTATTTTCTAAAGTTATTAAAAATATGAAAAATTATAAGTTTCGCTTAATTTTATATATATTATTTAAAACTAAACCACTAAAGTTTTAATAATTACATACTCTTTTTTTATGTTTTTGTTTTTTACAAATTTGACACCTATATTTTTACGTAATTTTTTCTCCATCAAATTATTTTTTCAATTTTGACCAAAATTGATTCAATTTTGACTTTTTTAACGAACCAGATCGCACGATTTTGCCTACGTGTCAAAATCAAACGACCTGATTGGTGCAATTTTTTCCCATAAGATCGAATCTTATAGAAAACTCTGACATAATGTAATTCTTTTATTTTATAAAAGATAATTGAGGATTCATTTAACTAGAGCTAAATTGCAAAATCAAGCCCTCGTATTGATCAAGAAGTCAACTCCTAAAAATTTGAGTCAATATTCATAAAAAACCGTTTTATTAATAAAATGTCTAAACTATCTTTGTCTACATAAGTAACAACATATTCTGAACCGCGCAATAAGTCTTTCGTCTCACTCTGCTTTTAAGTTTTACGATATTCCAAATTTTAGGTTAAATTTTGTGTTGATACAAAAGTTAGGTCGGGTCTTACTTGGTCCGAATAGGCAGCTATCCGGGTATATAGAGCCTTGTTCTTGTATCAAGTGAACTTGTTTAGAGAAACCTGCACAAGGAAACAAACACCGTTAACCTTATCGTGGGAGCGGATCCCACGATTAGACTCTGGCGTGAGAGTAAGTATCAGATTATGAGAGAGTAATCGAGTGTGTTTAGGGTTTGTAAGATACCTGTATTGATGATAATTGTGTTCCTTTTATAGGATGGATACCCCTTAGGGTTTCCGTATCTTTCGGCCCAAGATACGTCCGACATTCTAGGGATTCGGAGTTATCTTTGATGATTTATATAAGTAAAGCATATCTCTTATTTAATTAGGTTATCCTTAAAGAGGATTTTGTGAAGATATCACGACAGCGACCCGTAGGACTAAGAGGCCGTGACCGCGGTGCATGAGCTGCAGGCCCGTTATCAGCTATTAAGCCCATAATAATATGAGTGGGCCGGGTCGGTCCACCCTATACGTCATCATGTCCCCCCAGTCTAGGAGATGTGGTCGTGGTCGGGACCGCGATCACGGTTCCTAGACTACAAATACATCGATCCTTCCTGTAAATGTGGAACCCCTGAAAATGTAAGTTGAGTCCTGTAGCCAAATACTAGAGTCCATTTATCAAGAAACTGCGAAAACGGCTGAGATGAGACGTGTGGTCCCATAAGCATTCCACCTACCTCCTAATCCCAGCCATCCAAAAAAGTAAGTGGGACACGTGTCCACCAGCTAACTGTGCACAACTGTCGAGGACATAGTATAAATAGGACCAATGATGATTGTGCATGTTTACACAGTTTTCAAATTAAAACATCATTTTTACATACTCAGCCGCACACATTACTTATTTCCAAGGATTTTTGTCACGCCAGGTTAGTACACAGCGCCACTTCTTAAAACTGATTAAAAATGGGTAGGGATACAATATAATTAGAGACCGCCATGTCAACCATCTCCCAAGAGTATCTGCTGGAGTTTACCTCTGAGTACGGCATAGCAGAGGATTTGCATCCGGAATTGCCTGGTCCGGGGGACAGGATCTTAGATTTTCGAAAGGGCAAAGTCGGCGTGTACACCAATTTTTTTGAGTTTGCCAACTTTCACATGCCCATATCATAATTTCTCTTTGATATTCTTGGTCACTATCAAATTCATTTTTCACAACTGTCCATGATAGGCGCAGCTAAAGTCAGTCATTTTAAAATCAACTATCGCGTCCTAAACATAATTCCTTCTTTAAATTTGTTTCGTGCTTTTTACGTGCCTTCTTTTAACTCGGGGTGGATGCCGTTTAGCAAACGACCAGGAAAAAAACACCCCGCAGTGCTATACCAAACCCCTGTATTCCCTGAAGAATTGGAACAACCGGTTTTTTTGGGTGGACGAGAGAGTATTTCCTACCGTCGTGGACTGGCGTATAAACGCTCCTAAGGATGAGATGCCAGTAGAGGGCTCGTACTCCGTAGAGGACATTGCAACATTGAACACACAGCGTACTCCCATAAAAAAACCAGAACCCTTGTTGTGTTTGGTAAGGTTGAGCTGGAGATACTTCTTAGGGGACGATGTGTATCCCACATTCCTCAATGACGATGACCAGGGTGGGTGTTATCAAACTTCCTTTTTTTTATTCTCGTATATGCATAAAAACATACTAACTATTTCGTTTGGACGCAGATATGGATTTGTTCAATTTGATCCGTGCTCCGAACCCCACCAAGGTGAAGATTGGCACTCTTCCCCGTGCTTCTCACGAGGTGCCACTTTTAACTGTCACTGCGAGCTGCGTAATAGAAATGGAGGAACCGGCCGCGGCAAAAGAGTCTTCCGAGACACCATCTACCATAGAGAGATCGCCGCTAGACTTTACCAATGAAAACCTCTCCCAACAAATTACTGGGGATGACGGAACGGAAGACCAAGCCCAAGGGATAATGGCCTCTGAAGTTCCTCCACCAGAGAATGTGACGACTACGAGGGTCGCCCTAGAGACAGACCTAGGGGAAGAGGTTGCCACCATGGGTCCTCGTGTTAGCAAAAAACACCGCAAGAGGGGAAATGATGGGGCAGACGCGAATGCACCACCAAAGGTACTAAGGAAAGATCATGCTGCCTCCCGTCCAACACAGAGTACCGTGAGAGGGAAATCCCTTGCTTTAGTGGGATTAGAAACGGGACCCACTTTTCCCGTACCTGCTCTGCAGGAGGCTCCTACCGATGCGAGTGATCCGGGCCCGCTATCGTATGCAAACCCGCAGTCAATCCCTGAGCGAGATGTTACCGAGTAAGTTATTCGTTCCTTGATTTCTTCTGTTTATGCTTCTTTATATCTGTGTTAGGTATGATAACATATTATAATTTCCTTTAACTTAGATCTTCCAAGGGAGCTGCCATTGCGGGGGATCCAGAGTCAGAGAATACCTCTTTCACTTCCATGGCTGGGTCACCAGGAAACATATACCAGCCAGGGTAGGGCGTGACCAACGGCTATCGTCTAAACACCCCAGAAGCATGCCAGGACCTGGTGGACCACCTAGCACTGCCAAGGTACTTTTCAGAGCTGCGCCACTTGCCTAATGATGACTTCCTGGGCCAATTCAACATAAATTTGGCACGGCAAGTGGCAATGGGCTCGCAGCTACGGTTGAGGTTTGAACAGGAGGCCAAATTGTTAAAGAAATCTGTAGCTCAAGTGGCCCGATGGGATCAGAGGATCCAGGCTAGGGAAAACGAGATAAAGAACCTAGAGGCGTTGCTGGAAGCTGAGACCGATATGAAAAAAGCCGCGGAGGCTAATAATGTGGAACTATCCAAAGAGCTGAAAAGCCTCCGCGCTAAGTTTTCTGACCTGCAAGTAAATAACAATCAACTGTTCTAGTAAGTGGCCATCCTGCAAGCTCAGGTTACAGGTGAGGAAAGAATAAAGGCTGCTTTTGAAGAATTTTAGAAGTATGAGGATGATCAGGTAAGCACACGGTGTGCTGAAATAGACGCACTGCTAGATGCTCTCATCATAGACTTTTATGATGAACTATATCCGCATATGCTGACGGCGATCGTTGGTCCCCGGTGGGTTATTGGGCATGGTTTACGTCTGGCTATTTTAAAGTGTGTGGAATCCCTGGAGTTGAGAAAGGCTTTAGCCAATGTGGTGTCCGCCGGGATCGCCAAAGGTTTTTGGGATGGCCTAAAATATGGAGTGAAGCAAGGAGAAGTGGAGTTGGACTTGGCAAACATTGAGGCTTATGATCCGAAAGCCGAGGACAAATTTATGGCGACTATGCAAGTCCTGAAAGATCTAAAGTATCTGCTGATTGATGAACTAGAAAAGCTGAAAGACGCCTCCATGGATATAGTTATGGCATCCTTATACTTGGAAAGCGATACCGGGGAAGACGCTCCCTAGTGGATCCGCGACCTTCATCCTAGCTTCACTCAATTAAAGATCCCTGTGTACCCCGAGGTACATGACCCCAAGTATCTGTGGGCTGTTAAAGAGGATATGCTCCTAGAGGATTCCATAGCTGCAAATAAATGCCGGGCGGAGATGAAAAGAAAGTGCCAGATTGTTTTCCGTACTCACTGAGTTGGTTCCGCCCATCATGCCAGGTCGGACGGAGTTCCTGTGTCCGCACCCACCGTTATTCCTCAGGGTCTTCAAATCCTGCTGAAGGATGCAGCTGCCCAGACTGAGCCACCAGAGAACAGATCGTCTCCCTGACTTGTTAGTTCCAAGTCGTTGCCTGCTATGTATAATTTAGATTGGCCTTGAGCCGTAGTACCGCCTGTGGCACTTTGATTTTTAATGTCTTGTAATATTCCAATGGATGTCCGTGGGCAACAATTTTTTGTAAGTGGATAACTTAATTATCTTTGATGTATATATATGGTACGTTTAGTGACTTACGTGCTCCATGGTAGTCTTTTTTTATGCGCCCAACATCTTAGGTACACAGATTAAAGATACAGAATCCATGGCCACCGGGGTTGCAACCCTCTTACGAGGCAAGCAATTATTAGGGTACTTATCCTATAAACATCCGGAGATAATCACAATATTGTGCATGCATTCATGGAATGACAAATAATAACAAATAAGTAAAAAGAGGAAAGGTAACTTAGAAAATTTTCAAAATAAAGAAGTCGCAGAGTTAGCTAGACCCTGCGGAGTTTTATTAATATCCTAAGAACAAAAAGTTAAAAGATACATGGATTAGTTTTATTAGGGGTCCCAATGACAATGAGGGTTCATCCATGCATGTGCTGCAGCTTAGAGGTAGCATTTCTTCAGATTGGCCATCTTCCATGTTCACGGTAGGTTCGCGCCGTCCATAGTCCTTACCTTATATGCTTAATCTCCTAGTGCTTCCGTGACCTCATAAGGTCCTTCCCACTTTGGTCCGAGTTTTCCACCAGCTGCAACAAGACCTTCGTCATTGCTACGATAAACAAAGTCTCCATGTCTAAAAGCAACACCGCGGACCCTAGCATTGTAATACTTTGTCATCTTCATTTTGGCCTTGGCTTCACAGTTTGCTGAGCGCTCCCGCTTTTCTTCCAGTAGTTCTAAATTTAGCCGTAGCTCTTCATCATTATGTATAGTGTCTACTGCCACGATGCGGTAGGTGGGCATTCTGATTTTTGCAAGTATGACGGCTTCCATTCTATAGGTCAGGGAAAAAGGGGTATCATCATGACTTGACTTAATCATTGTGCGATAGGCCCGCAGGACATGGGGAAGTTCCTCTATCTAGTGCCTTGATTTCTTCACCCAAGCTTCGGTTTGCCCTCTCTACAAGTCCATTAGACTGCGTGTGTTTCATTGAGGTGAATCGCTGTGTTATATTCAATTTGTCACACCAATCCTTAAATGGGTTATCGCTGAATTGTTTGCCGTTGTCCGAGACTATTTCTCCTGGGATACCGAAGCGGCATACAATATTGTCCCACACAAATTTTTTCACCTGATTTCCTATGATTGTCGCCACGACTTTTGCTTCTATCCGTTCCACGTACATCCTCCAGCTACCGTCATGCTTTTTTACCATGACTGGATTGGACCAGTCGTGATAATAAACTTCTCTCATGATACCCGCTTCTACTAATTTTTGTACCTCCGCTTGGATCGCCATTGCACGTTCTGGGGCTTGCCCTCTTTTCTTCTGTCAAACAGGCGAATATCCTTCTCGGATATTGAGTCGATGTTCAGCTACTGATCGCGGTACTCCTGTCATGTCAGACGGTTTCCACGCAAATATATCCAAGTTTTTCTTCAGGAGCGAGCACAATTCCGTTCGTCCTTCTGCGGATAGCGTCCCTCCAATTGCGACCTCCTAATCAAGGAAGTTTGGATGTAGAGCTATTTTGAAATTTTTAGGGCGAACTTCGGCTTCTTTGGATACCTCCTTAGATTATGTGATCACTGTTGTACACTCAGCAGGTATCAAGATAGTGCTACAGATAGTGACTATTCCTCTATTGAAAGGGAACTTAAGCATCCCATGAACCATATATGGTACTGCTTGGATTTCTCGTATTCCAGGTCTTCCAATGATACCGTTGTATGGCGATAGTGACCTCACAATTATGAAATTCATCCATGCTTTTGTAGAATGATCTGCGTCCCCTATTGTTACCAAGAGCCTAAGTTGTCCCAGTGGCCATATGGTTTCCCCACTAAACCCGATTAACGATGTTGTTGCCGGAACCATTTGGTTCTTGATTTTTGGCCGGAGCTGGTTGAAGCAGTGCTCATAGAGTACTTCCATCTATGTATATATGGTGGATCATGTGTCTACCAATTTATGCTTCTATGACAAGCGGACCTTCGGTCCCATCGCTGTTAGCCAGTGGTGGGAAGGTAATTTCGTTGCCACGGGCAAAGCTTTGGGTTAATTTTTGCTTTGTCATTCTCTGCCATGGTTGTATCATATAAATTGCTAGGGATTTGTCTTTAGCCGGGGCTTCCTTCTTTCCATTCTTTGTTTGATCTTGTCCCTGCTTAATTTCTTTTATCAAGTGCGAGAGCTTCCCTGCTCGCACCAATTTTTCAATATGCTTCTTTAATTGCATGCACTCGTCCGTGCTATGTCCTTTATCATTGTGGAAATCGCAAAACTTGTTGCTGTTTCTTTTTTCTACCGGGGATACCATAGGCGGTGGTGGTTTGAACTTTCCTGCTTCGGCCGCGAGGATTTATTTGGGCGTTCTGGTGAGGGGGTAAATTTGCCAGACCCCCGTCCTTCCCTTGACTGACCTCGGAAGTCAGATTTTCACTCGAAAGCGTGCCGCTTGGATTGATCTTGTGATTTCCACGGTGAGTGACCTTTCTTCTTGAAAGCGGCCGCATCTTCTCCTCGTATGAAGGCAATGGTGACTGTCATCATTTCTTCCATGGTCTTTGGGACGTATTCGTTGAGACGCTTTGTTAGTTCGGGGTTATTGACCCCATGCATGAACCCGGAGATCCGCATGCATTCAGGGGCTCCCTTCATGCGCCCGGTTTCAACTTTGAACCGTTCCATGAAATCCTTAATGGTATCCCCATCCCTCTGCTTAATGTTGTAAATTTCTACTGGATCTTTTACATACTTCTTTTGCTGCATGAAGTATGCTAGGAAGGCCGCTTTGAGACCCTTGTACCCATCTATGCTTTCCGGAGGAAGTTCATAAAACCAGACCCTCGCAGCCCCTATTAGGGTAGAATTGAACATGTGACACCAAGTAGGCATCGCCCATGTTGAACTGTGCCGCGGCTTGGAAGATTTTCAAGTGGTCTTCGGGGTCTACGTTATCGTCATAAAGTTTTCACATTGTTGGGCATTGCCGCTCTTCCGCGACTATTGAAGTTGCGGGTTCGAGGCGTGACGATCCACGTCCTCGCAGGTCCAGGGTACTGCCAAATCGTCTTCATCTACTAGTTTACGCCTTTTCGTTCTTGACTTCCAGTGTCCTATGTTACTGGTGCTGCTTTCTGATCCGCGGGATGATGGGGATTCACTTTCCCTCCATCTTTTTAGCTGGGAAGTCGATTCCTTTACGAGATCGTTCTCTATACTTGGTCCTGGTCCTCTGAGAGTAAGTATCGCCATACGATTCTTCGACGCCCCGGGGGTGGTTTTCCATTCGGGGATGTTCCCTACTGAGCGAATGACCTCTACTGTGAGAGGGGTCTCTCGAGCCCGTTCTACTTGCCTGGATTTTGTTGCACTTGGGACGTAGGTTCACTGAGTGCTCGTACACGCTCTTTCCTTCGGTGCTCAAGCAGTTAAAACACGTTACTGTCATCGCGCTTTCGCGACCGGTGTCGGATATATCAGGTGGAATCTCGTAGGCGAGTTTTCTGCCCCCGAGTTTAAGGAGTTCTGCCTTTCTCTTCGGGTTTTCTTGGAGTTTTCTCCAAAATTTAGTTTGGTTTGGACTTCTTTTCGCTTGTCACGCCGTGGCTTCTCCATAATGATTGGCAGGATGTCTTCGTAGTGTTCTTCGCAGAAGTCCAGAATGTTCACCCTGGGTGCAGCGTCCGGCGCCTTTTCCTGATGAGAGTGATTATCCATTGCGCTCATTCTGATGAGAGTGATTCCTAGTGTCAGGTCCCACGGATGGCGCCAACTTGTTGATACAAAAGTTAGGTCGGGTCTTACTTGGTCCGAATAGGCAGCTATCCGGGTATATAGAGCCTTGTTCTTGTATCAAGTGAACTTGTTTAGAGAACCCTGCACAAGGAAACAAACACCGTTAACCTTATCGTGGGAGCGGATCTCACGATTAGACTCCGGCGTGAGAGTGAGTATCGGATTCTGGGAGAGTAATCGAGTGTGTTTAGGGTTTGTAAGATACATGTATTGATGATAATTGCGTTCCTTTTATAGGATGGATACCCCTTAGGGTTTCCGTATCTTTCATTCCAAGATACGTCTGACATTCTAGGGATTCAGAGTTATCTTTTATGATTTAAATAAGTAAAGCATATCTCTTATTTAATTAGGTTATCCTTAAAGAGGATTTTGTGAAGATACCGCGGCCGCGACCCGTAAGACCAAGAGGCCGTGACCGCGGTGCATGGGCCGTAGGCCCGTTATCAGCTATTAAGCCCATAATAATATGAGTGGACCGGATCGGTCCACCCTATACGTCATCATTTTGATATTACAAATTTTAGGTTAAATTTTGATCTGCGATTTAAATCCTAAAGATTCTAGGTTATATTCGCTGAGATGCTAACAAGAAAGCCGTTGATGATTTATTGGGTGAACTTGATGTATATGGTATCAATTATCTTCTATATCGATATAAAAAAGTTAATTCTATGTTAGTTAGCACACTTATGTAAATATATAATGTCAAGTGATTGAATTTTCGTAACAATATTAGTTTTTTTAATTCGGTTTTGATAATGATGCACAAGGAGATCTTTGGTGTCCATTAGGCGGTCTGTGGGACTTCAAATATTGGGCAGTCATTAGTGAAAGAATATGTAGATTAGAAACGCAATGCAGCTGATGATGAATATGCGAGTGCAATTACAACCAAGTAAATATAGTTTATTTGTGTTGTTTATGTACATGCTCTTTTATTATAGAAGGCAAACTTACCTTTCAAATAAAAATGTAACCTAATATATCACACCTCTTAATTACTCTTATATACATTTCACAAATGTCTGACCACCCTTTGACCATGCTACAGTGCCAACCACAGTGGGCCAAAAAATTAGCCAACAATCTGGCCCAACTTCTGACCCAAACTAATTTTTTTTTATTACAAAACGCTATAGTGCCAACCAAAGTGGGCCAAAACAATAGCCCATAATCTGGCCCAACATCTGACCCAAAGTAAAAAAAAATTTAAACATGAGACCTAACACATAAATCCATATAAAAAAAACTATTAAAATTTAACCGCCCGAAACAACGCGCGGGACATAAACTCATATAAGGGAAAAACAAATTATTAAACAT
>BQNB010123464.1:0-20093 GCA_026074375.1 Tanacetum coccineum
TATATTTCCATCATGATCACAAATGAAAACCTTCAAACCTTTTTTGCTTTTGGCTCTTGATACAACAACGTATAGTTGTCCATGTGTGAAAACAGGACGTGGTAGGTACAAAATAACTTTTGAAAGCGATTGACCTTGGATTTTGTTAACTGCCATGGCAAATGAGACTGATAGAGGAAATTGTTTTCTGACGATCTTAAGCGATAATCGTTTATCGGACGGAGTAATTCTCAACCTCGGTATGATAACCTTCTTTCCAAAGTGTGTTTCGTTAATGATTTGGGCACTAATAGAAGTTCTTATTAATTTTAGAAGTTGGAGTCTTGTCCCATTACACAATCTATTTGGTTGATCAATATTATTCAACAACATTATCGGGACTCCTACTTTTAACGCAAGCATGTGGTTCGAAACACCTGAGAACTTCAGTCCATTGATAAATTCCGGTGAGAAAATGGTTTGATCTATTGTGGTGTGACGTTTAGTTTTATCTACATTGTCGCTACTTAAGTAAACCATTTCTTCTCCTTGGAATTTCTCCAACAAATGCTCGTTCATGTTGTCCACGACTTCATTCATTGGAGCAAGAATGGCCTTTTCTTGGAAGTATGACGGATCATTTATGTTATCCAAAATGTTTAGATAAGTAAAATCAATAATAGACGTTACCGGGTCATCATCCGCATCAAGTAAAATTTCTTCTGGTAGATCTATACAAACCTCTCCGTCGTAATGTTCTCCAATATCCCCGTCTTCGACTTTCAATATCCATTATGCGAATTCTTGTAATTCTGTTACATATTCAGGGCGTGCGCCCACGGTCAGCCTCATGTTCGCGGTCAACTTAAGAACATTGCAATGATCCCACAAGTAAGATTGCTTGAAAGATGCACTTACAATGTCTTGCCATGAACCATTTGAAATAATCGGGAGAACCTGCCTAAAATCACCGCCAAAGACCATTGTCATGTTTCTAAAAAGCTGTTCGCATGTGTCATACCTATTCTTACGTAGCATTTATAAGAATTTCGTCAGGTACATCTATCGAAACCTCTTCGTAGTTTGCTTTTTACGGTCCAACGAATTAAGGTAATTAAGTAATCATGTTCATAATATGATAACAGAGGATCATATTATTTAAGATAATATGTGTACATTCATACAAGTTATAAATTTAGCATGATGGGCGATTTTGTCACTATGTACATAAGCGCATATTGTAAACATCTTATAACTTATAAGTACTTCTTAATTATAAGAATAACCCTAATAATATAATTCGAAGACCCTAAAGCAAAATGATTATGTGTTACCCGGCTATTTCGGCATGTAACAAAATCACTCATATCGACCCATTTCATAAAACCACCCGAATCTTTAAACAAAATCACCCATGTCAACCTGTTACAAAATTACCCATATCGACCTGTTACACAAAATCGGTCATATCAACCCGTTACACAAAACACTTCTAATGGTGAACCTTAATGGGTTTTACCATTAGCACCATTTCCTATATGTAAAAAAATCTAATGGTAGAATGAATGTAACACATAATGAATACCCGAACTATAACAATATTTTCTTTATGTAACGGAAATGAAGTATCAGCCTGTAACACCCCCAAAAATGCGTGACGCAGCGAAAATGTGTCCGGGGGAGTTACTTCATAATACACAGCGCTAGATACAAGAGAACGACCTCTAAATGTGTCGTTTGAAAAATAATCTCGTTGATTTCCTTGAAATTGATATAACTTTTGTCCCATAATTGCATCACCATGAAAAACTTGAATGTATAGACTCTAATGCACTTAAAGTAAGCCAAGTATCTATATCACCTGAGAAAAACATGCTTAAAACGGTCAACATAAAGTTGGTGAGTTCATAGGTTAGTTTAAATATGAATGTGAGTATAAAACAATGATTACGATTACTCTAAGCTCATGAAACTGATGCACTAACAGAAATAATAGCTATGTGCTTACACCGGATGACCCCACCTGGACACCCTCAGCATTGAATTACTTTACGTGTGCCTACACCGGATGCCCCCACCTGGATACCCTTAGCATTTGAATCACTTTATAAAATAAAAGACATGAGCTAATCCGTCAATCATAACGTATCGTTATGTGTTTACGATTCAAAAAAACTAAACCAAGTATTGTATCTCCTCGCGAGATGTATAAATGAGTATATATACCAAACAAGTAATTAACCATACAAATGCATTTGTAAACAAGCATGTTCTCACCCCAAAATATATGTAAAACGAGTAAAAACAAGGGGGGCTATAAACTCACATTGATGTTGTAGAACGATTTGCAGAACTGCACATATTAAGCACAGCACAAACGGAAAGACCGGAACGGCTCGATCAAGAAGTTGCGATTTATCTTAACAGCTAAGTCCCACTAGCCTAGGATAATGTATTTGGGCTTCCGATGAATAGTTACGTCAACGCGACACGTTGATAAAGATTTAGATTTCCAAGTTGTAATAGTTTGGTGGTTGGTTAAATAAAATAAATCGAAAGTAACGCAAAGTATGTAATATATCCCGTATATATTACATATGAAAAATGAACAAGTATATAATTCGTATCGTGAATTATATAATAAAGACAAACAATCCAAAGATTAATATGAAATGTATAATACTTTGCAAGTATTATATAAGAAGTGTGAGTAAATAATTAACCAATTAGTTTGACCCGTTTTCTGAAATCACCACTTAATTAAATAAAAAGTTCTTGCATAAACGTAATCGTACGTTTTAAGGTTACTAATTAAGTTAAACGATGTTTATAAAGCTTTTACAACAATTATTATGTTATCTTCTAGCTGACAATTATAAAATATAAAATAATATTTTATAAATTTATATTTCGTTTCCTTGACGGGTTGTGTCTAAAATAGTTGTCTCATTGTAGAAGTATAGTTTTCGTTCGTTGGTCGGGTTATTGTATAATACAAATCAATATATCTTTAAAATATAACTTATTCCCTGTTATCGGTTTCTAAAATAATAGGAGCTTTAGTGAATCGTTACTAAATATAGAAATTTATATAAATTTCGACATGCCTTTTTCGTTTATAAAACGATTCCAAGTTGAGAGACTTTGTTGCAAATCAACCTTTCCAAATCAATTTAATAGAAACATCCAAGTAAATTTCAAGTGTATTTATTTGTTATTGTCATTGTTTCTATTTTATAAGTTCGTTACGGGTTTAATATAATATATCCGAAAATAATAACTAATCACTTTATTTAACCAATTATCCACCATTATATCCAGTTTTGATATTTATAAAACCTTATGTTATATTTATTTGTCGTTTTGTATAAATCAAACGCACCCTAAAGTTGTTTTTGCTCACCCAAACGCGCCCTTATGGTGAAACTGCTAACCTAAACGCCCCTATACGGTTTTCCTGCTAACCCAAACACATCCCTTGGTGCTTATTTCAAACCCAAACGCACCCTAGTCGTCAAATTGTCAAACCAAACACACTCCTTGTGTGTTTCTGTTATCCCAAACGCACCCTATACATGTTTCTACAAAACCAAACGCACCCCTTGTGCATATTATGAAAACCAAACGCACCCTATTCTGCCAAACGCGCCCTTGTAACGTTTTAACTAAACCAAACGCACCCATTTCTGTGATAAACACAAACCGAACGCACCCTCGTTCGGGTTCACATAAACCAAACGCACCCCTACAGTGGCTGTGACCACACCAAACGCACCCTTGCTGGTGCAATTATACCAACCAACCCACCCACGTTGGCTGCCATAAACCCACGACAAACGCACCCTTTTCGGGTGGTGGCTGACCCACGACAGGTGACAGCCGCAGT
This sequence comes from Tanacetum coccineum, assembly GCA_026074375.1. Taxonomy (NCBI): domain Eukaryota; kingdom Viridiplantae; phylum Streptophyta; class Magnoliopsida; order Asterales; family Asteraceae; genus Tanacetum; species Tanacetum coccineum. The sequence continues at coordinate 3,866 of BQNB010123464.1, forward strand.
GGTTTTCGGGTGGTGGCTGACCCACGACAAACGCACCCTTTTTTTGGGTGGTTTTTTACAACCAAACGCAGCCCCTGCTGCTATTTTGAAGCCCAACAGACCCTTTATGGGCCGAAAAGCCCAACGCACCCTTTATTGGGTGGTTACATCACGGTGGAGGGGGGTGACAATGGTAGAGGTGGTAATGGTGTTGCTATCATGGTGGTGGTGCGGGCTGTGGTGACGTAATGGTGGCAGTGGGAATGGTGATGATGATGACGGTTGTGGTGTGGTGGTCGCGGTGGTGGGGTGGATCTCGTGCGGTGGCAGCGTGGTGTTGGGGTGGTGATGTGGTTTTAACTGATGGCTTGCTACGCAGCAGTGGTGCGTGTTGGCGTTGTGGGGGTGTGTATGGCTCGGTGGTTACAGACGGATGGCGGCAAGGAAGGTGGGGTGGCGTGGGTGGAGGACGCGTGGGCTTCGGCGAATCGTAGATCGGTTGACAGGAATCAACTTTAGTTTCCCGTTCGGCCGGAAAAGTACGCCGGAAAAGTTTTCCGACGGCGGTCGGTGGCGGGCGTTGGCCGGAGGTGGGTGCGCGGTGGCTACGGAATAATTTGGGAAGAAGAGAGAAGATAGTTGAGAAGAATGTGTGTTTATGTTTTGTTAAAAATGTAAAAAAACTTTTATTTAAATATAAAAGTTTAAAAATAAAATTGTAAATGAATACAGTTTCGGGTTAAAAAATGTAACCTCTTTTAATATAGTTTTTTGGATAAAAAGTGTTCGGAGCTCGTATGGAGGGACACCTAACGAAGATTCAACGAACGAAACTATCGCCATTATTTTCCATAATCCATATTTTTCTGATCTAAAAATGAGTTATTCATTTGATATTATTTACCAGAAATGCTTTATAACATTTTATAAAATTAGTTCTCGTTAATTTTATTTAGGTGATTCCGGATACAGTCTTGTCCGAAATAAAAATTGTTTCAACAACTCGAATTTTCTCGCGTTATCAACAAACGCTTTTAAATAAAAATGTTAAATGATTTTATTTAATATTTTTATTAAATAAAAAGCAATAATTCAAATTAAATTTAATTATTTTGTGTCAGTACGAACTGTGTGCAGTTTTCAAAACTTTGCGAGGCTATTTTAGCCCTTTTCTGTTCGTTTTCAAGTCTCGGGCAAAACTAAAAAGTTGCCTGAAATATCGTTTTACATCAAATTGCTTTAGAGTCCGAGTTTTGTGAAAACGTATTATTGGTTCGTTTTTTGATAAATCAACTATGAAATAATATATATATTTTTCGTTTCCAAATCAAATAAGTTAAAAATAACTTTGTACTCGCGGTGTGTAATAATAAATATATACGTTCCGAAAATTTGACCGGCCACGTGGTAATTGCTTTTATTAGACAATAAAACGTCAAAAGTCACAAAAAGAGTTCCAATTCGTACCCAAAAAGTCAAGAGTGTAAAATCGTAATTTAAAATTTTCGAAAATTCCGGGTGTTATACAGTTGACTACCCCTTTAAACAGAAATCTCGTCCCCAGATTAAATTTGTGTTAACCGTTTGTGTAACCAAGAAAAAATTTAAAATTTAGTAAACCAGTTCTAAGCAAGACGCTGAAGACTTTGTTCAGAAAAATTAGATGTTTCGACACTTCTCCATATATACCAACAATTTTTCATGGGATGAGTTTGAGAATTTTAGAGGACTGGAATATTCGATCCATCAAAATGGGTATCTCAAAAAAAAATATCATTATAGGTCTTATGACTCAATGCCGTTATATCTCTCCCCTGTGTAGTGATCGCTTGAAATCCCATGTGTATTTGAATATATTGTGATATCAAATTCATAATCCAACCGAAAAAGAAACTCGTTCGCAAACTACCACGCTATGACTGATGCTCAGAATAAGTATTGCAGGAATCACCACGCCTAAAGGATTGTAAGTATTCAACTCACTTGGTAATACTAGGATGTACCGCGACCTATGCCTCTTTACTAGTGGCCCGAAATGAATAGTTCGACTAGATGTTTCGTCGATAAGTGTTTATCTGGTTTACGGGGGGTTCATAAACTACCTATTATTGTTAGACATATGAGTAAAGACTACGTTCACTCCCGTATATTTATGGTTTATAAATGTTCCGTCAGTTTAAAAGTTAATCGTATGTCTTGTTCTTTCCTGTCTTTAAGTCGGTACTCAATACATGGTATTTTTAAAAACTATATAAGCCGTCTTCCAACATTGGAAGATGGCAACTATTCAAATAAATCATTTTCCCCACTTCAACACATACACTTTCTCTCTCTCTAGAAAAAATCTCTTTATGTGTTTTCTCCCCCCTCTCTCTCAGAAACTTACCCAATCCACAAAATCCATCACCGAGTTTATGAATTAAACGATCCTAACAAATTGGTACCAGATCCTAGTTATATTCGTAGATTGATTCTTATGGTTTAAATAAGTCTCAAATTCTGGCTTATTTTTTGAAGAAAAAAGCTACGGCTCAAAATTTTAATTTTGGGTTTACTTTGTTGGTTAATCTTGTTCTTTTCTTTGTTCTACTAAGCATCAAAAAAGGTTAGATTTAACAAATAAAAGTGACATACAACTCTATATTTGAAAAATAAGCTATAAAAGATTTCGGATTAATTTTTGTTCCTTATCCGTTGGAGAGTTTGCTCAGTTTGTAATAGATCCACAAGGAAATACATGTTAATGTATGGTTAATCTTCAAATACCCACTTTGTATTACATGTATCTAGCTTATTTCGTGAACAAAGAGCTCATTAGGTGTAATTTTGCTTAATTCGTCATTGATGTTCTTCGTGGTGGGTTGCTTATTATATTATTGTTCTTGATGGCGATTTGACAAAAGATAGGGACAAGATCCGGATTTTTAGGAAAAGGTAATTCCGACGAGTTGACCAGGTCAAAGGGCCGATTCTGCTTGTTTTTTCTTGCCGCGTAGTGCATAAAAATCAAACGGCGGTTGTCCTGTATTGAAAGGGCGGTTTGACAGGTACCAAGGCGGTTTGAATATTTTAATAGAAAAATACGAAAAGAACCCCTGGCGGTTTGGACCCTCGGCGGCGAGTTGCTTATCGCGGCGGTTTGCTTTCACGGCGGGTTGAACAAAACAGATAGACAGCGGTATATTGAAATTTCTATACGGCTGTATTGCTGTTTAAATCTTGTCCAACCCCCCCCAGCGAGTTGCCTTAATTTTCACCACGCGGTTTTGCTTAAAATATAAACGGCCCCCCGAAGTTTTGATGACCACTTTTTAGGGCGGCGGTTTGTGGTCCACTTATTCCTGCCATTGCGGTTTTTGGCAAAAGTTTGGATTGCGGTTTGTGTTATCTTAGGCGGCGGTTTGCTTAATATCCCATACGCAGCGGTTTGATTAAAAAAAAAGAGAATCTCAGACACAAACCCAGCCCTTTTAGGGCGACACATTTTGGCGAAAAAAATTAAGTAATTTGTAATCTTTTTCTATAGCCTTTTTAACTTATTTTTACATCAAATTCAAATTTTTGGTAATAGGGTAAAAATTATTTCGTCGACACCTTTTTAGCGACACTTTTTGGCGGGAAAAATTAAGTAAAATATAATTTTTTCTTTACCTTTTTAGCTTTATTGTTAACACCAAATTTTAGATTTAGGTAATCAGGGTAAAAATAATTTTTGTTATAATCAAACTGCGCCCAAATTTCAACAAATCAACATACCAAATATCACAAACCTTTATTCCAATTACAGGTTTTTTCTATTGATTTTGAGTAAAATCCCGGTAAAACTTCTTATCGGTTACAAATCTTAACTTGTAAAAATCTTCCCTGAAACGTTTAATTTGCATTCATAACGCAATACATCAAGATGTCCTAATATGTAAACAGAAAGATATTTGCGGTATCCGGTTCCGATATCACCCCACCAATGCTGACATAACAACTTTAAAATCTAGGCAACAACGCATTTGTTCTGTATTGTCCTGGAAAAGAAATGGAGAGAACATTATGAGATCGATTACTGAAAGGTCCATTTCAAATGGGTACGTTCATACAAACTCCTGCTAGAATGATGCTGAAAGAAACTGAGGGTGCACTTCACTAGGTCCAATGAACGTGCTAGAGTCTTTACAGACCTTATCTGCTGAAGAAAAGGAAGGTAATAAAGCTTGATATTCGTGCTAGCACAGAATATCTTACTACAAGTTATACCAAAAGACATCTACACACTCACAACCATACAACCCTACGCCAAAGACATTGGGTATGGACAATGAGGAAGATGATCTCGAATGCTTCTTAGTTAACAAAGCGATGACAAGGAATACACAATTATACGATGAATTTGAACGCTCTGTCAAATCAAAGGAGAATGACCATTCATGTTTACTATGTTAGGTTTTTCGAACTCATTACTGACATGAGAAACACAAGATGACCATGTCCAAATGCCAGCTTAAACCCCTAAGTTTGTGAACAACATGATACCTGAATGGAGTAGTATTCATTACTGAAGTCAAACTAAACAGAGGTTTGAAAGAGTCCTAACTTTGATCAGTTGTATCCTACTTGAAGCAACATGAGTACATGCAGAATGAGAACAGAAATGATATGGAAAGGATCTTTCAACCTACTAATGACCCCTTGTCACTAGTGTCTAATGCAATCAAATCAGAGTATCCAAACACAAATCATCTGGAGTCTCCACAAATTAGTCGTTATATTAGTCGCTAACCCCTCAATCAACCATCAATTGTTGATAACTGTCAAATGGACACAGGAAGCACTTCAACAGATAACTTGATTGAAAGCCTAAAACCAACCAACTTTGCCCACCACAATAAATCATTCAAAGCACATCTTCCTCAAACGAAAACAACAACTCCCTGAACTTCCTCAAAACCGCAAGGAACAATGCTACAGTTTAAGCAGACAAGTTGTTGTTCAGGATGTTTCGAGGTAGATACATGTGAATAATCAAGAAGACCTTTTAGAGGAACAATGCAAGAGGAAAGTATGCTGTATCTAAGGAACTACTGGAGGTCAAACAGACGATGGCAATGTGAATGCCTTGTCAAGCTAAACCCCATTATTGACTACAACTGCAAAGGAATCGTGCACATAGCACGAGAATCGTCCACACCAAAGCGTCCTCAGGATTCAGACTACGTCAAAGAACAAGAAGCTGCTTATGAATGCTCATGAGAAATGGTTCTGTACGGATGAAGAGCAGTTGTTTTTTTCTTGCAGTAGAACACCACCATTTTGATGACGATGTGGATATTTGGCACTCAATGGATGAACCATGTCTTGAAGCAGATCAATTTACGCATTCGACTCTGATGTTTGACGAAAGGGGATCCACCACACAGACCATGTGTCATGGTAAAATCCTTTCATCTAAGATCCAATCGATATAAAGCGGGCCAATCAAATGACTCGAATACCCTCCGTTTTGAGGTACAAAGATCAAGATAACCTTGTAGAGTCATATGGATGATAATCATGAAGTAACACGAGATGCAAATCGATTTACAACACAAACCTCCGTTGTTGACTTTGATGCTGACTATACGAGTGATAGTAATATTATTCCGTATGATCAGTATGTGGAAGACAATGAAGAACATGTTGTACAAAGTAATGTATCTTCTGTACGAAATGATGCATTGATGTCAATTCTCGATGAAATGCATGAACAGGGAGTACAAAGTAGATTAGCAAATAAGCAGGATAAAAATAGATAATGACACATTGTACTTCTGAACTTCGAGATATAAGGAACGGATCGGGGGTATGTTATGAAACAACGGCTAAGTTTGAATTAACTGCTAGAGAACGAAATTGATGAACAAATGAGAATACTTATCTCTCTACCGAAATTCGAAAAGAAACTCTTCTTTAAAATCGAAACTTCATTCTGCACAATTGCAGCTTCGTTCTACTCTTAACCACATAAGATAGTGAGGGAAGAAGCATCATTTTGAAAAAGGATTTTAAACAAAAAGAAGACAAATTCCTTGAAGAGTTTTTAGACATAAAAAGGCAAAAAGAAAGGTTTAAGTAGATAATACAAACAAGATCCAATCTTACAAACGTTTCACATGGAAATTTAAACCAAATCGTTTTTCTGATGAAAAGAACAAGGTAGCGATAAGGCACTACAAACAATCCCCCTTATGTCACAACCCCGTGCAAATCAAGTTTCAACCAGCCCAACAATAATGGTACCATGTATAAGTCATGTCCAATCATACACGTCCTGTTGTTCATGACTCAGAGACACTCGTCGATATGCTGGAGATAACTTAAGAAAAAATGAAGTAGAAAATTTCAAAGCCCTCTATGTGTGGAAAATAAAGTTAGGATTGCCCCCCTAGTTACTCGAAGGAGAACCTTCTTGCAACCTTTGCTCACAACGCAATCTGACCCGCCAAAACAGATATTGTTGGTCCATAAGATAATAATAGACAGAAAAAGGCTGTAGACCATTCATTCCAAAACCACCTTTTCAGCATTAATAGTGTATCCACCCAATACTCCTGTCAAGCTTGTCCCAGAGTTCTTCCAACTAAAAAACAAGTGAAGATTAATCTTTATGTACTTACAACATACTTTTTTACGGAATTTGACAAACGTGCAAAAAGAGAATCACCCCAACAGGTGTTCAGAAGGGGAAAGAGTTTTGAACAAACAAAAAGAGCTACCTCACGGAAGATATCCATTTTCAAAACTCTTAAAGAACACTTTGCAGGAGTTCAAACGGCCCTCTTTAAAGAAGTTAAAGTAATGGAAGAAATTTTTGATCAAATGTCAGATGAGGTGGATCAGAATGTCGTGGACAAGCAATGTGCTGAAATTGTAAAGAAAAAACCTTCTCATTGAAAAATGAAACGATTGCTAAATTGTTGTCGAATCAACTGTTGCGTTGATGTGGAACAAATTCACTTTTCTAGATCCTTGAAGCTAGATGTCTCAAGTTCACAATGATAAAAACATATTTCCAAATTTATAAGGGAATACCTAAATTGGCAATTAAATTATCAACATCTTCCAAAAAGTTTTGAATAATAGAAAATTCACAATCATCACAGGAAGCTCCTGATTTTAACTCATTCTTTAAGATCAAGAATCTGGAACATCAGATTCAAGAAAAGGACAACGTGATTAGAGACTTGAAAGTTCTAGTCTCTAATGTGAATGACAAAAGTTGTGAGCCTTATAATGCTAACGATGTCACTGATCTTCTTGAACAGAATGAGCGTTTAAGAGCAGAAATAGAAAAGGTTAAGCAGCATTACAAGGAAATGTTTGAGTCTATTAAGATCACGCGCACTAGCACTAATGAAAATACATCTTCCTTGTTAGCACAGATTGAGGATCTTAAGGCTCAATTAGAAGGCAATTTGAAAGTTGCCACTAGAAGTTCTGTCAAAACAAAAGTTCTTGCGCCTGGCATGTATGCCATTGATGTTAAACCCATCCCTCATCCCCTTAAGAACAATAGGAGTGCTCATTTAAACTATATCAACCATCTTAAGGAGAGTGAGAATTTTAATTCTAGTACATTAGCTTTCTCGTAGTCTATCTTTTCTTTGTGTTATTTGTTTCGTAATCCATTCTCGTCAACCACCTTGGGAGATGCGAATCCTATTCGTACTCTTAGAGATTACTCCAAACCTAGCTACGAGGGCTATGGAATACCAGTGAACTCCCCGTAGGGTCAATGTGGTACCTCTTCGATCCGACACCATCCGGTTGGTGCAAAACGGATGCTTATTCTACGGACTTCTGTCCGAGGATGTAACACCCCCAAAAATGTGTCGCAGCGGAAATATGTTCGGGGGCGTTACTTCATAATACAACAACACAAGATACAAGAGAACGACCTCTAAATGTGTCATTTGAAAATCAATCTCATTGATTTTCTTGAAATTGATATAATATTTGTCCCATAATTGTATCACAATGATAATCTTGAAAGTAGCACAACGAGATTTGTTTGTAGAAATCCATGTATGAAATCTTGTAATTTTAGACTCCAATGCACATCAAGTAAGCCAAGCAACTTATTCACCTGAGAAAAACATGCTTAAAAGTGTCTACATAAACTTGGGGAGCTCACAGGTTTTTATAAGTATAAATGTTTGATCAAGGATTTGAAAAGAGTATATGACTATTTCAATCGTTATAATAGTCACCAAAATGTATGCATTAATGTTGAAATCAAAGATGTGTATGACTATTGTATCCCATACGATAGTCACAAAAAGTTGAGTATAGTTGGAACAAAGCGTTTGTAAAGTATGCATGACCATTGTATCTAATACAATAGTCACCATGTGTGATTACGATTGCACCCCTAAGTTCATGAAACTGCTGTGTAGACTTATATGTATGCCACTTTATTCAAGGCACAGTAATTTTTCATGTGTATGTAGTTGTTGGCCCTGTAGATACCAATCCAGTTGTGATCCGACATGGTATAACGTTCGTCTCCAGTGATAGCTAAACACCCGAACGGGGATTGTCAATCCTAAATAGATCTATTTTATAACATTCGTGCTTACCCTCCGAGTAATTAACAGTTCATGCAACTTAAGCTAATTCGTAATCAATTGAATCAAAGTATAGTTGTTGCGTCCATAAGTGAACAAGTATTGTAGCTCATCGTGAGATATATAAATGAGTATGTAACTCAAATTGTAAACGAGTTGTAAAGTAACAAGTAATGAGTTTGAGTCAACCATGTAAATGACTTTGTAAACAAGCATGTTCTCACCCCAAAAGTATATCTAAACAAGTAAAACATGGGGCTATAAACTCACCTCGATGTTGTCGGACGATTGGCAGAAATGTACATATTAAGCACAACACAAACGGAAACCGGAACGGCTCGACCAAGAAGTTGCGGTTTATCTTAATGATTATGACCTACTAGCTTAGAATAATGTATTTTGGTTTTCCAATTGATGATTACATCAACGCGATAAAAGATTTAGATTTAAAGTTATAATGGTTTGGTGGTTGGTTAAAAACAATAAATCAAAAATTAAACGTAAAGTATGTAATACATTCTGTATATATTACATATGAAAAAAATGAACAAGTATATAATTCATATCGTGAATTTATGTTCTTTATGTCCACACTTTCGTATTAAGACGGTGTATCAAAATATTACATTTTCATATTTTAAGTCCTCTGGTGAACAGTACTTTTTTTTCTGTTCATGCACTTTTATAAATTTATTTTTATAAATTTAATTATCGGAAACTCATAAAAGTCGTATCTTATTCGTTTTAACTCCGATTTTAGTGATTCTTTCAAGCAAGTCTTCGTATTTAAAAGTTTTATCTAACTAAAGTATTTTCCAAAAAGTATCTGAGATGAACAGTAATTTGTTTTTATAAAATTATCTTTATAAAAGTATTTATTATCGTAAACATGAAAAATCCATAACTCCTTCGTTACTGATCAAATAATTATGATTCTTAATGTTTTGGAATATTAAAAATATGTACTTTTTGAGAAAAATACTTATATATTTTTATCAGAATTAAAAAATAATAAGTTTTTATGAAATTGTTTTTATAAAAGCTTTTATTATCGTAAAACTTGCAAATGGCGTATCTTCTTTGTTATAGCTCGGATTTTCGAGTTCTCTATATGCCTACGATCGTCATGACATGTAGTATTCTATAAAATACAGAATGAATACCTTATTTTCGTGTTTAAAACATTGGGTTTTGATTTTTAGTTAAAATGTGTTTAAATCTTGTTTTTATAAGTTTTTAGTTTAGTAAATTTGTTACAAGTCCTCTACAACACATTATATTTCATGTCTCATATATGTAGGGGTCCTTAGTCCATCATTTGTCCAAGAAATATCCATGATAACAAGTCCTCACATCACTTTTACTTATAAACTTATTAAGTAAACTTTTAAGTAATTAGTTTATATATATTTTTTATAAATAACCCAACACTTATATAATACTTATACTTCCATTACAACATGTATTTAACATCCATACAACATATGAAAAAGTTTATCAAACCATGAACAAGAGTAAAAAGCAATTTTACATGTTAATAAGTTTCTTAGATGGTGATTTACTATATAACATCATATACATATAAAATCATAAATCTAAAGAGTTTAGGGTTTTTAGATAACCTTAATATGAAGTAGGATGATGAACAACAAGATCCAAACTCTAGTTTAGATATTAAACCCAAGCTTCCAATACTTAGAAAACCTTAATCCCATTGAAACCCTAATCTTAAACCTTTCTTAATTAACCCTTGTAAATGCTAATCTAAACCTTCAAACCTTCTTGTAATACCTTAGATATGATGTTAGATCACTTGTATATGTGGTAAATAATTTTTTTATGGATTATTTAGGGGTTTTGAGTTTGGCCATTGGTTAAAGGAGAGAAACAAAGAGAATGAGTGCAAATTTTTGCTTAAGGAAATGTAGTGTGTTATCTCTTTACTAGTAGGCATGTATTTATACATCAACAGTTAAACAGCAAAACAAACACCCCCTTGGGTGTTAACTGCCGAACCAAACAACCCCGAAAGCTGTTAAACGCAAATCCAAATGCTCCTAAAGGATGTAAAACACAAAAAAATAGCTCATTTATTTAACCATTAAACCACAATTTAGATCCGATTTTATTACTAAATATTGTAATATGATTTATTAGTCGCTTTATACCATCAAACGCGCCCTAAAGTTGTTGCTAAAACTAACCGCACCCTATGTTGTTTCGCAGCCAACCAAACGCACCCTATGTTGTTTCTCAGCCAACCAAACGCCCCTTTTGGCGGTTCTGTTAAACCAAACGCCCCTGTTGGGGTTTTTGCTAAACCAAACGCACCCTTTCGGTGTTTCTCCTAAACCAAACGCACCCTTTCGGTGTTAAGAACAAACAAACGCACCCTTGTGGTGGTTTAAAACCATACGCACCCTTGTGGCAGTTTAAAAACAAAAAACAAACGCACCCTTGTGGTGGTTTAAAAACAAACGCACCCTTGTGGTGGTTTAAAAACAAACGAACCCTTGGGGTGGATGTGATGATGGTAACAGCGGCCGTGGTGGCGGCGTGGTGAAGAGGGTGGCGGTGACGAGGTGATGGTGGTATGGTGTAGGTGTCATGGAGATGATGATGATGATGATGATGGCGGTGTGGGCTGATGAGGATGGCAGCCGTGGCGTAAGGGAGGGGTGGTGACGATCGTGGTGGCAGCGAGGTGGCGCTCGGTGGGAGATGGTGGAGATGAAGATGGTGAAAGGGTGCAGATGATGATGGAGATGAGGGTGATGGGAGGTTGTGATGGCCGTGGTGGGGTGGCCGGAATCCGACCGGAGTGGCGGTTCGGCGCCAGAAAAGTTAGAGAGCATGAGTGTGTGTATTTAGGGTTATCAAATGATAAAAACCCTAATTGGGTTTATATATATATACTCAAAAGTATAAAAAAAATGTAGCAAGTGTTGTATAGTTTAGGGTAGAAGTTGTAAATATTTCCACAGGGACTTAAAGTGTAACTTTTGTAAAGTATTGGTTCGGGACTCGTTTAAGCCACTTAACAGATGATTCAAAACACAAAACTTGCGCCATTGTGTTCCAAATGATTTTTCCCACAAAAATGAGTATTTACATGACTATTATTTCAGAATTGTTTTATAACATTTATTTAAAATGTTTATTATTTATTTGTGTATCACTGATAAACTTTGTCCAAAAAATATAACTTTAACTTGAACATCCGCGTTTAAATAAACGCTTTTGAATAACATGTTAATTAATTTATTAAATATTTTTATTTAATAAAAGTGATAATTAAATATAATTTAATTATTCCCGGGTCAGTACGCGTTGTGTGCGGTGTTCAAAATTTTATGAGGGTATATTAGTCACCATCTGCTTGGTTTCGGGTCTCGGGTAAAACTGAAAAGTTGTTCGGAATGTCGTTTTATGTCAAACACTAGTATACCCTATAATTAATAACGCATTTTGGCAGGTCGTTTTTGATAAGTCAAACTTAGGAATATCATACATTTTCTTGTTTTTCAAGTCAAATAAGTTTGAAAAATAAATTTGTAAATGAGATATATGTAATAATAATTATGAATTATTATTTAACGATGTTCTGAAAAATTACCGGTTACGCGGTAATCGTTTTTATGCGACAATAAAAGGCCAAAAGTCAAAAAGTCAAGTCAGACCCGAAAAGTCAAAGGGTAAAATTGTCATTTAATATTCCAAAAATTGTTGGTTGTTACAGTACCTACCCCTTAAAGGAATCTCGTCCTATGATTTAATTTGTGTTAACCGATTGTGTGACCAAGAAAAGATTTAAGATTTAATAAACCAGTTCTAAACAAGACGCTGAAAACTTTATTCAGCAAAATTCGATGTTTCGACACTTCTTAATATACATAGATTTTGGCTAGGTTCGAGCAGGATATTTAATCCATAGCTATCTTGTTAGCCTGCTAAGTATTATAAGTTATTCCCAGCTAGCACGACCGTATGACTTTGTATTTTTCATTTCTGTATCAACTATCATGTATGTTTTCAAAATAATATATATGAAGTGCATGTATTGTGTCATGTCGTCCTTAATGCTGTTATATATCTCCTTTGTGTTGTGATCTCATTTTATTTATTGTGCATATGCCATGTCGCGATTGTGATTGTTTGAAATCTCACGTGTATTGTATTATTGTAATTTAAATTTAGAATGCCAAGAGAACCGCCGCAACCACCACGCCTATGACCGATGCTCAGAATAGGTATTGCAGGAATATATAGTTACAAGTTTCATGATTGATATAAACGCGTTATAAATGTTTAAGGGCAGAGTCTCGTTTCTGATATCTGCAATGTTCGATGATTAATATCAGACGAGGCTAACGGATGTAAGTATTCAACTTACTTAGGAAGTACGAGGATGAATCAAATCCATTAGCTCAAGTGTGCATAAGTCGATTAGCTCCACAAACAGTTCATGATTGTAAGGTTGTAACGGCAAAAGTAATAACTTAAGAATGAGATAAGATAGTTCCAAGTGAGGCCTTAAGATTCTAATGAGTGGTAAGGCACGATTGTGTTTCTAGACCTTTTTAACGGATTTCGGTGATTATCGGGTTCGAGTTCATATTCATGTCATATCAGATACCATTAAGCCCACTCATTTATAATTCATTATTTGCATAAAGAAGCGTCCCAATTTATGTAAATAATGAATTGATAAACTTATGGTTCGGTGATTTACAATTTATTCATTTAAATGAAGAGGAGTCCCAATCCTTTCAAATAAAGAGATTATAAATCATCCTACTTAATAATTTCTGATGCAATACGCATACTCACATAACCTTCAAGGTGGTGTATGACATATGGATGCAGGTGCCCTAATGAGTATGGGACAAGTGTTTAAAACTCGTCTTCAGAGACGGGGAGTAAAACTATCAGGCGAGATCGACATAGATTTCAAGATAGTTAATGAGTACCCGGTTAGAGTAAATAAGATAAAGGTCTTTATGAACGAGTCAACATAGCAATTATCATATCAATCCTCCTATTACAAGTCCCGCCCATACAAGACTTGTAATACTTAGATTCATACAAAATTCCATGTGAACATAACTGTGACTGGTTTCGTTAACATAACAATTATCATATCAATCCTACTATTACAAGTCCCGCCCATACAAGACTTGTAATACTTTGATTCATACATAATTCCATGTAAACAAAATTGTAACGGTTTTCATGTAATACAATATTGTATAAGTTATGAAGAAAGAAAATAATTTTAGAGGCCATTGTATAACTTACAATGTCTGAGAACGAAGTGAGACCATTGTGCAACTAACAATGTCTAAGAAGTAAAATGATACAATTGTGCAACTCACAATGTCTAAAGAAATGTTCCGGTATTTATATAAATAACAATTATATAAATAAATGTATGATATACGCAAAGGATGTAAGCATATATATTATACATATGTATGTCATGTAAGCACTTAATGTAACAAGTAATGTAAGAAAGTAAGCAAGTAGAGTGTATGCACTTTGAAAATGTTTGATGTGATGTAATGTTTGTGAAAACGGTTATAGTCTAGGTAACATATGCAACCTAGTTCTCTATAACCAGTGCTCTGATACCAATTTGTAACACCCCTAAAATTGTGTCGCAGCGGAAATACGTCCGGGGGCGTTACTTCATAATACAACAGCACAAGATACAAGAGAACGACCTCTAAATGTGTCGTTTGAAAAGAAATCTCGTTGATTTTCTTGAAATTGATATATTATTTGTCCCATAATTGCATCACAATGAAAATCTTGAAAGTAGCACAACAAGATTTGTTTGTAAAAATCCATGTATGAAATCTTGTAATTTTAGACTCCAATACACATCAAGTAAGCCAAGCATCTAATTCACCTGGGAAAAACATGCTTAAAAGTGTCAACATAAAGTTGGTGAGTTCATAAGTTTTTATAAGTATAAATGTTGGATCAAAGATTTGTAAAGAGTATATGACCATTTCAATCATTATAATAGTCACCAAAATATATGCATGAATGTTGAAATCAAAGATGTGTATGACTATTGTATCCCATACGATAGTCACAAAAAGTTGAGTATAGTTGGAACAAAGCGTTTGTAAAGTATGCATGACCATTATATCCAATACAATAGTCACCATGTGTGATTACGATTGCACCCCTAAGTTCATAAAACTGCCGCGGACACTTATATGTATGTCACTTTATTCAAGGCACAATAATTGTTTGTGTGTATGTAGTTGTTGGCCCTGTAGATACCAATCCAATTGTGATCCGACATGGTATAACGTTCGTCTCCAGTTATAGCTAATCACCCGAACGAGGATTGTCAATCCCAAATAGATCTATTTTATAACATTCCCGCTTACCCTCCAGGTAATTAATAGTTCATGCAACTTAAGCTAATCCGTAATCAAATGAATCAAAGTATAGTTGTTACGTCCAAAAGTTAAAACAAGTATTGTATCTCATCGTGAGATATGTAAATGAGTATGTAACTCAAATTGTAAACGAGTTGTAAAGGAATAAGTAATGAGTTTGAGTCAACCATGTAAATGACTTTGTAAACAAGCATGTTCTCACCCCAAAAGTATATCTAAACAGGTAAAACATGGGGCTATAAACCCACCTCGATGTTATAGGACGATTGGCAGATATAACATATTAAGCACAACACAAACGGAAACCGGAACGGCTCAACCAAGAAGTTGCGGTTTATCTTAACGGTTATGACCCACTAGCTTAGGATAATGTATTTTGAATTTCTGATTGATGATTACATCAACCCGACATGTTGATAAAAGATTTAGATTTAAAGTTGTAATGGTTTGGTGGTTGGTTAAATTCAATAAATCGAAAAGTAAACGCAAAGTATGTAATATATTCTGTATATATTATATATGAAAAAAATGAACATGTATATAATTATATCGTGAATTATATAACAAAGACAACAACCAAAAGAATAATACGAAGTGTATATAATACGCGATATGTATTATATATGAAAATAAAATACAAGTATATAATACCTTGCAAGTATTATATAAGAAACGTGAAAAAATTAATTAAAACAACATAATTCGACACGTGCTCGGAAATCACCGATTAAATTAATAAAGAGTTCTGGCATAAAAGTAACGCACGTTTTAAGGTTACGAATTAGATAATTGACATTTTTAAAGTTTCTACAAAAGTTACTATTTTGTCCTTTAGTCGAGAATTATAAAATAATATTTTATAATTTAGTATTTCGTTTTCTTGGCGGGTTTTAGTTAAACTAGTTGTCTCGTTTGTAAAAGTATAGTTTTTGTTTATTTATCGGTTTATTATATCATTACAAATAAATAATCTTAAGACTATATCTCGTTCTTTTATCGGTTTTCTAAGATAATAGAAATTTAAGTGAAAGATACTAAGTATAGAAGTTTTTATAAATTTCGGTTTGACCTATTCGTTTATACGTCGTTTCCATATTTATAAAATTCAATGTTTTTTCCTCTTTAATAAATCAATCAACATTGCAAACACCTGCGCGTTATATATATATATATATATATATATATATATATATATACTAGTTGCAAAGCCCGCCCGATGGGCTGGCTTGCCTTATGATT
>BQNB010123466.1:0-20093 GCA_026074375.1 Tanacetum coccineum
AAGCATGCACATAAGCAATGGCATCAAAAGTTTGATGAAGTGGTTCTTTTAATGGTTATTTACTTAACCAAGCTGACAAATGTGTATATAAAAAATTTGATGAAACTGGTAAAGGAGTCATCATTTGCCTATATGTTGATGACATGCCAATCTTTGGCACTGACTAAGTTTAGGTTGACCTGACAAAGGAATTTTTGTCATCAAGGTTCTCTGTGAAGGACATGGGGGAGGCTGATGTTATCCTGGGTATAAGGATTAAACATGAAAGTAATGGAATGGCAATTTCTCAGTCTCATTATATTGAGAAGGTACTAAAGAAATTTAATTACTTTGATTACACTTCAGTGAGTACTCCTATGGATACAAGTGAGAAGTTGATGCCCAATAATGGTCAGGCTGTATTTTAACTTGAGTATTCTAGGGTGATTGGTTGCCTGATGTATGCCATGACTTGTGAAAGGACTGATATTGCTTTTGCAGTGAGTAAACTGAGTAGGCATACTAGTAATCCTGGTACTCAGCACTGGCAAGCAATTCAGAGGGTATCAAAGTATTTGAAGAAAACTATTGACTATAGTTTGACATATACTAGCTATCCTTCAGTGTTGTAAGGTTACAATGATGCAAGCTAGATCAGCAACACTGAAGACAATTCTTCTACCAGTGGCTGGGTATTCCTGCTTGGTAGAGGTGCAATTTCTTGGGCTTTTAAGAAACAAACTTGCATCACTGGTTCAACAATGGAATCTGAATTTGTGGCTTTAGCAGCTGCTAGTAAGGAAGCTAAATTGTTGAAAAACTTGCTCCTTGAGATTCCATTATGGTCTAAACCTATAACACCTATTTCTATCCACTGTGATAGTGTTGCTACATTAGCAAAGGCTTATACCCAGATGTACAATGGGAAGTCTAGACACTTAGGTGTCAGGCATAGCATGATCCGTGAACTTATCACGAATAGGGTGATATCTATAGAGTTTGTGAGGTCTCAACAAAACTTAGCTGATCACTTGACGAAGGGACTGGCTAGAGACTTGGTTTTAAAGTCTGCTGAAGGGATGGGTTTAAAGTCTAACCAAGTTGCTAAATGTTAGGACACCCAACTCCCTATTGAGGAAACTTAGTAGCTGAGTTCAATGTGGAAAGCTGAACGTTTAGTGGACTGAAGCACATGTTTTATATATCGTCCCAAGGATGTGCTTGGAACCTGCTGAAAGGAGGATGAAGTCACTACTTCTCAATGGTTAGATTCTTTGAAAAAGTACTTAGCAGGAGCATGAATAAAGAGGAACCACCTATGTGAATGTTAAAGTTTTGCCGCTTCAAGGAGCATGGACTTTGGCTCTTACAACATTTATGAATTAGATATGGACACATGGCTTGTATAGTGTCAGGAGTTTTTAAGTGTTTGAAAACTTGTGTGTATTTTATTGATGACATCAAATAACGTTACATTTATACCATCATATATCCCGAATAAATTATCCACTTTTATATAATTATTGCAAAAATCATTACTTAAATGCTTAAATTTGTAAATTGTAGTAATTACTGAGTGATTTGTGAAGACATGCTTAAAGGCACACTTTTTGGAGCTTAAACGATGATATTTAAAGATTGCTTGATTCTGCCCAATACGCCGTATCCACAAAAAGAGATATGGCATATCAGCGCCTGGACTTCACAAGAAAACGCGTATTCTCACTTCCCAATATGGTGTATCCATGTTTCCCTATACGCCGTATCCAGCTGGATAACTATTCAGAGATTTGGCGAATAATTATAATTTGGGAAGTTATATTTGATTGATTATAAACTTAGCGCGCACTCCAAGAAAAACACCCATATACGCCGTATTGACCTGGCTCAATACGGCGTATCCAGTCTTTTTCAGACACTATAAATAGAAGACTCAAAAACGAGTTTTCGGTGTGCAAAATCATATTCTCTATACCATACACATAAAAGACGATTTTCTGAAGAAAAGAAGAGCAACCAAAGGTCAAGCATCAATCATGATTCCAGAGAAGACACCGTGTAATTCCTATACTCTTGTAATCATTTAATTTTTGGTATCGTTCGGTAAAAAGTTTAGGTTATTTTATCACGCTTGTATAATTACAATGGTTATGGGCTAATACCCTAGGGTATTAGCCATCTTAATGAAGGTTTAATGTTTGGTTTGTTTTAAAATTGATTTCTTAATTTATCGTTGAAATTTTAATTATGTTTATCACATGATACTTGTCTACGTGTTAAAATATGCGACCTATCATTCAACTGGGTCTAGTTACGCCTAACAAGTGAACTAGATACTGAGATAGCTCTCCATATCGTGTTTTATATTACCGGACCAATAGGATCACAAATAATGTTCTATCTTTGTCTTTAAATTATGAGCTTAGTTGGACCGGCAGGTGACTCGTAATGTTTCAACAAGTATGTTCTTAATTAATTGATAAAGATTTGAACAGTGAACTACCAGTATATAAATACCGTCAAACAGTAAGTGGGTAAAGTCCCGATGGGCTAGGGTTTAACAAGATCACCATTGCTTTAATCCCTAGATAGATTACAATTAAACTAAAAGGATTCTTTATGCGGATACGTTAATTGTGACAGGATTCAACGTGTCTAGGTCTTAGGATGATGTCCCGCCTAAGTCTTAAGAATGATATGCCGTTTCGAGATAAGAAATCATTGCACTAAATAAACAAACCAGCAATTAATCGGATTTAATATGGCTAATACAGTTTTCTATCATTTGGCTTGTACCGTTCTTTTATCTTCTGATTGTTTCTTGCATGTTTATTGTGTTTAGAATTGATTATTGTCACCATAAAACCTGTTCCAGTCTCTCAGGCTAAAAACCCCCCATTACCATTAGAACTATGTTTAGCATAGGTTTAACAAGTAATTAAAATTAACTTAATTAGAGTAATTAAAATACTGATAGAATATAAGGTTAACGACCTCGCTTATAGTGTTCGACACCCTACTTACCACGAAACTCCACCCGATCGGGTACACTGCCCATTAAAGTGTTGTTTTAGGATAAGTCGGCTAAATATAAATTTAAAACTTGGTAATCAATAAATTGACCCTACACCACAGCACATCAAGTTTTTGGCGCCGTTGCAGGGGAGTGAAAAAGTTTAACCGTTAATTTTATTAGTATGTCTAACCATTAACTTAGAATAATTTAATTAGTGTAATTTAATTCTGTTTGTATTTAATTTAATTGTGTGATTAATTGTGTATTCCCGCATTATTTAATTGTTTTCTAAGTATCCTATTCTTATAGATCAACTGATACGCCGTATCCACCAGTTGGATACGACGTATCGACCCTTCTACTCAGAACAACGTATTGATCTCTGCAGTCTAAACAACGTATCCATTCTTCCAAATAATACGGCATATTCTGTAAAATCAATACGGCGTACTGACCTTCAGTAGACCCATACCGCGTATTCAAATTAATTGAATACGGCGTATTGATCATCTGATACAATAACATAACTAAAATTGATTTCCGTGTTTAATTTTCTGTATTCTTTTCAAAGAGCCTATCCTACTGATTTATTATCCTCTGTTTTAGGTGATGCATGACAAGGAGTTCCACTAAGGAACTAATTACACATTTTGAAAACCCGGAAAGAGTATTTCGCTCAAAAAGGAGGCTTTTCGAGACACCTGGTCTTGTGGAGTCGAGTTCACCAAAGCTTGATTTATTTTCTGACATCAAAGAACATTCAGAGGAAGAAACTACATAAATTATGACAGAAAAAATAGAGTAATACATGAGCAAGACCCATGGAAACTATGGGTCAGGAGTTGTTAGGCCCAAGACTAATGACAAAACTCACTTTGAATTAAAAAGGGAAATTTCTCAAGGAACTTTGCGAAAATACTTTCAGCGGTTCAGAACATGAAGACGCAAATGAACACATCAAAAAAGTCCTTGAGATCGTTGACTTATTTCATATTCCTGAAGTGACTCAAGATCAAGTAATGCTTCGAGTTTTTCCCATGTCCTTAACTAGAGCCACAAGTCATTGGCTCAGGAATGAACCATCAAGTTCGATTACAAACTGGGAAACCCTGAAAACAAAGTTTCTGAACAAGTACTGCCCACCTGCTCGTACTGCAAAGAAAATGGAGGAGATTAACAACTTTCAGCAAGAATCGGACGAAAACCTCTTTCGAGCTTAGGCAAGATTTAAGGAACTCTTGATGAAATGTCCCTAGCACTATTTGACTGATATGCAGGAAGTAATCTTGTTTTATAATGGGCTTGATGTTCCCACTAGACAGATCCTTAACTCTAAAGGTGCCATTCCTACTAAAACTGCTACTAATGAAAAAATAGCCATCCAAGAAATGGCCGAATACTCTCAGAAATGACATAACGAAACATCCTCGAAAGCCAGAAGTACTAAAACTTCTGACGGATTAGCTGCTATACAAGCCCAACTCAACAACATCGGGAGAGAAATTAAGAAAGTTAACGAGAAAGTATACGCTACTCAGGTCGGATGCGAACTATGCAAGGGACCACACTACGAAAAGGACTGTCCACTCAAGGAAGAAGGGAGGACTCTTGAAGAGGCTTATTACACACAGTTCGGAGCACCCTATCAACCTGGAGGACAGTATAGAGCAGCAGGGCCATGATTCTACCAATGCAACAACAGAAATTCTTTGTACCCTGATCGAAGACAAACATTAGAGGAATCACTGACCAAATTCATAGTTGAGTTAGCAAAGAGACACGAAGAGAACTCAAACATAATCAAAGAGATTCGAGCTTCTACCGATGCAGCTATAAGAAATCAAGGAGCATCGATTAAGACCTTGGAAATTCAAATTGGTCAAATGAGCAAAGTTTTACAAGAAAGAGGAATCAGAGGTCTGCCCGGCTCAACAGAACCAAACCCAAGGGACCATGTAAAATCGATCTCAATTGCTAAAGCTAATTCATCAGCAATATGCCATATCGGATCAGGACCATACGCCGTATCAGACGCACAGTACAATAGCTTATTTTCTGAAACAGTTCTGTTTCCTAGTCGACTGCATGGTTACTACTGTGATGATTGGAAGGAGGCACGTGAAGTTAAGATTCTGGAAACATATGATCATACCTTGCCTCAGAAAGAAAAAGACCCAGGGAGCTTTACTCTACCTTGTTTTATTCATGATATTTGTTTTGATAAAGCCCTTGTTGACCTAGAAGCAAGTGTTAGTGTTATGCCATTCTCTACCTACTCCAACCTTGGTCTAGGTTTCTTACCTACACCACAACACAAACAACACAACCTTGTTAAGGAATTTTATCTCACACTAGGTTGACTATTGAACAACTGACAGAACAATACAACAGCCAAAGGGTATTGCTAAAAATGTGCTAGTGAGGATTGGCAAATTTATTTTCCCCATAGACTTTATCATCTTGGACATACCCGAGGATGACGATGTTCATTTGATCCTCGGACGACCATTCTTGTCTACTACCCATTCCAAGATTGATGTTTACAAAAGAAAATTTACTCTAAGGGTTAGGGAAGAAAAACTTGTTTTCAAAAGTATTAAGCCCGCCACTAGCATAATCAAGAGGGTCTTTATGTTAAAAGATCTTGATTAAAAAACAAAGCGAGAGGACGATGAGTCATTTGACCTGCTTTATGGTAACTACATTGAATTAAATGATTTGGACACACCTCTAGAACCTGTGACGAATAAATATGTTAATTTTGAGCCAACTTTTGTCAATAAACCTGATAATGTTAAAACCAGTTCTGAATATTGTTATAAAATGAATTTTTCTTGCATGATTGGGTATGGAAATGTTAATGCTGACTACCTCCCTTCCTTGTCCGTTAATTTAATAACAAAAAGCTTTTATTATTCTATAATTAAGGACAAGGACGACCATAAAGGGAAGAGTCCAGCCGGTGTTGGAAAATTTTCTATTCTTACAGGTTTTATCATCATTGACGATGAAGATGTAACAAGATATGTTGCGCTCGGCATGCTATTTTTCATGAAATACGTGTCATGCCAAATGATTATGAAGAAATTCGCTCAAGAGGACAAGTGCGAGCGAATCATGGATGAATGAAGAAGGGAAAAGAAAAAGTCGAACTTAACGACCGGCTAAAACAAAAGTGCTTACCGAGAGACAACTCGGTTGTTTTTAAATTGTTTGTCGCATTTTTAATTGTTTGCACGACTCTGTCTTCCCAGACACTCTATACGGCGTATCGAACCCATCTGGATACAACGTATGGATGTGTCTGGACGTTATCAGTCTGTAATTCAATTTCCAGTACTTTGAATTTTTTTTGTTTTTACAGGAACCATACAGCGTATCCTTGGGTTTGGGAGACGGCGTATTGATCCCTATACAACATGTGTGTTTAATTGTTTTCCTGCATTGTAACCATTGTGTAACCGAGATAGGAATTGCACTTTTGTCTTCTAAACTTTTATGCAGGACCTTGCTATAAGGAAATTGACAATATGATATACTCTGAAAAAGACGTGTGTTGAACTCGTACAAGCATTCTAACACTTCGTCAACACACTTTTACTCAAGAACTCAAATTGGAGGATCATCTCGAGGAACATATCAGGGGAGTTCCTCGTTCTAATTTTATTTCTCATTTTCTTTAATTTGTTTTATCTATACAACGAGGACGTTGTATAATTTAAGTGTGTGATAGAGAAATAGAACGCCAATTTCATTTTCTTTTACAAATAATATGCTATATGCTTAAATTATGCCAAATTTAAATTTTTTTTCTAGCATAACTTTTGTAAAAATTACTAGTTACATGACCCTCTCTTCCAATGCGCACTATAACCCTTAATACCAAATTGTGAGAATTAAGCCTATTCCGTTTCTAAACGTTTACTAAAAATTTCACAAAATTATGAGTGTACCGGTGATGTAGTGGACTTTAAAACTTGGCTTGGTATATCACTCGAGACCACAACGATGAGTACTATAGACTTAGATGGAGAAACATTTTTAACTGGTAAATTTATAAGAATACACCAAAAAGCCTAAATGTTATAAAATTAACTAACTACACTGGTTAGTTAAATCCCGTATAACCCTTTGCTTACTCTCACTATAAGAGTAAGATTCCTTAGAAAAACATGTTGAGTCATTCTTGTCTTTTCACAACCATAATGTTTAATTCGTACACCTTAGCCTGACCTTGTAAGATTAAGCCTTACTTAAATCAAAGTTCTAGCATGCTTTTATGTGTAAAGTTTGTATTTCCCTTCAAACTAAAATTTTCAAGCTCCGGTTTTAGTGTCGGGGAAATTTCACAAGGCAAAGGAAAAATTATGTAGCTCGTGTATTTTGCTACTTTCGCGATTATGTATTATGTCCAAAGATGAAGTGTAAAGGAAAAAATTATCCGGATGAATTATGATTGTGAAGACGGTGAAATTGCACCAAGGATTACGTTATAAAAATGGAAAAATAGAAAATGCATCAAAAAAAGAGAATGATGATTGATAGTCGGTTCGCTAAACTTAAACTGATGAAATACTTGGAAGGATTGATTATGCGTTGATATGTGGACAAAAATCAACGATGTATAGTTTTGTATAAAGTGGCTGATATCACCACTTTTGTAAAAGTATGTAGATTTTGGATGATTGGGAAGTTGACCATTATGGGAACGCCAACTTAGGTTGTCTTTGTCATTTCTATGATCGAGGAGTTTGTATATATTTCAAGTCTTTATCATAGAAAGATCAGGAAAAGTTACTAGCAACTACGTTATTTGTTCAAGCTTAATCTGTTTGTTTTGTGAATTTTATTTAACAATAATTTGCTTCCCTTTTCCTAGCAATTAACCTTAGGTTTTACTCGAATGAGGTTGAGATCGAGTCATGCATGTCTATTTCATCATTACGGCCATGTATGCGTGATTTAGCCACCTTGTTGGTTTATGACTTTTGGTGAAAGTTAGAAGATCCCTACCCTATATCATTCTTCATCCTATCCCTTGGTTAAACTCGAATGAGGATGTGCCTGAACTCACATGTCTATTTTGTCGTTATAGCCGTGTATGTGTGCTTCAGTTGCCTTGTTGGTATGGTACTATCGGTGAAAGATTGTTAGAATGATCCACCCTTAGCCTTATAATAAAAACCCAATTTACCTTTTGACTTGTTTCTCCTGAGCTCTACTGGTGGAGATGTGTATCCTTGCCAAGCATATGATATGAAACTAATCACGACCGAACAAATGAGCGTACCAATTAAATGTTACACCCTATATTAGTTGAGTGGTCTGAGTGTTTTCATTTCCATTTTCGTGAGGTGCTTGGTCTTGTACAGGTGATTAAAACAAACAAAAAAAAAAAAAAAATAAAAAAAAAAAAAAAAAAAAAAAAAAAAAAAACAAACAAGAAAGAAGTGCTAAAAAAATCCTTAACTTCGGTTGGGATACATTTTAAATATAATCTAGAGTCTACTTGAGAACAAGTAGGATTCAAGTGGGGGGATATTTGATGACATTAAATAATGTTACATTTATACCATCATTTATCCAAAATAAATTACCTACTTTTATATAATTATTGCAAGAATTTGTACTCAATTGCTTAAAAGTGTTATTTGCAGTAATTAAGGAGTGATTTGTGAAGACATACTAAAAGGTGCATATTTTGGAGCTAAAACGATGATATTTGAAGATTGCATAATTCTGCCCAATACGCCGTATCCACAAAAAGAGATACGGCGTATCAGCGCCAACTCTTCACAAGAAAACGCATGCAAATAATTCGTAATACGGTATAACAACCTGAAATTTTCATCAATGCAAAATCAACCTATTTTATTATGATCACATTTGTACGGAATTTTTTTTTGCTTTATTACATTACTTACATTACCAATATCTCAATATGCAACGCAACTTGCATAACTAAAGTTAACGAGCTCACGCAACCTATCTATATCAATCCTACCTACATTTATGTCAAGCAAACATCATAACATGTCAAGTCAATATCTTAATATCATTTTTACGAAGTACATTACTCATATAATATACCATCTGCAACGTTATATCAAAACGGGCTTTAAACCATTATCATATACCTCTAAACCCTAATTCCATGAAAGGTTAATATCTAAAGTGAATGTACAAGCTGCTAAGACACATGTACAAGTAATATAACATCTCATTTGAATATACATTCCCTCCAAGAAAGGTACAAGTTCTTAAAGCATAATGTACAAGTCATTAATGCACGATATTCAAAATAGCCGTTTTATCTCCGTTTTCCCCGACCCAGACCCGGCCCATGACCCGACCAGACCCGGCCCATGACCCGACTCGACCCGGCCCAATACCCGACTCGACCCGGCCCAATACCCGACCCGGCCCACCAGTTGACTTACCGTCAACCACCGTTGACCGGTGGTTGACCGGTGGTCCGGCGGTGGTCCGGCAGTGGTCCGGCGGTGGTCAACGGTGGTCCGCCACCGTTGACTATAGTTGGCCGCCGCCGTTGACCGGTGGTCCGGCGGTGTTGACCATCGTTGACCACCGTTGACCGGTGGTCCGGCGGCGGTTGACCAACGGTGGGTGAACAGTGAAAATGCCACGTGGCACCACTCAGGTGGTGACACGTGGCGCTTCTAATGATTGGTGTCAGATGTGCAGGTACGAGGTACGAGGTGGCAGAGCGTCAGTACGAGGTACTGTAGCAGTCCGAGGTGTCAGTACACGTCAGTACGAGGTACTGTTCAGGTGACGGCTGGACCAATCAGAGGGTGACACGTGGCACTGGCGTGTGTCAGTCCGAGGTACTGTAGCAGTCAGTACGAGGTAGGCGTGTGCCAATCATGTGCAATAATGAGGCGGTTGGTGGAGTGCAAAATGACGAAAATACCCCTAGATCCAGCAATATAATTGGATGAAGGCTTGAAAGGACGAAATTGCCCCCACCTACTTGGGGCTATATATTCTTCACGCAGCAGCTCATTTAGGGGAGAATTGAGGAAGAGAAATTTTAGAGACTAATTTAGTGTGTGTTTTTATTAGTTTTAGGAGTAGTGTAGTATACTTTTTAGCTTATTGTAAAAGCTTTTAGAGCTTATTTAGCTTATTGTAATGAAGATTTTTTGAGCTTATTAATGAAGATATTTAAGGTTGGTTTTTATTTAATGCTTATTATTACTTGATGCTTATTTTCTTTTTATGTTTATTCTTCTTCTACTCTTTCTTTTCTTTTGCTTATTTCCAAATAAGCTCATGCTTATAGCTTATTTTTGGATCCGATCTCTTAAGCTTATATTCTAATAAGTTTCTTCAATAGCTTATTTAGACTAGCTTATTTTATATTGTTTTTTATTTAGAGCTTTTCGAGTGAGCTTATTTTAGCTTATTTTCGAGTGCTTATTTTTCTAGCTTATTGTTTTTAGATCTAATCCTTAAATATACCCGTCTCTAGTTCACTTGATTGAACACCTTAGTTTCGGGTGGATTAGATCTAAAAATAATAGATCTTATATTTCTAGCTTATTTTTTTAGCATAAATTTAGTTTTTAAATTCTAGCTTATTTTTCTTAGATCTAAATCCTTAAATATACCCGATCCGAGTTCACTTGATTGAACACCTTAGTTTCGGGTGGATTAGAATTAAAGTTCTCAAATCCTTTTTATTAGCATATGTTTGTTCTCAACTTTTCAGTCTTATTTCTTATTCCATCCTTCTACATCTAAGGCCGGAGCTTAAGGGTCTTATAAGGTTTGATAAATAAATAAGGGTTTTGATCTTAATAGTTTTTTATAAAAATAATTAGTGATAAAGTTTGAACGCCTTGATTAGCTAATTATTAAAGTACAAGCTTTAAAGTGGATAAACTTATTTGTTTATTAAGTTTGTAAGCGGGTTGTTTATATCATATGCGGTTCTTCATACGGATTAGACCCTTTTTTCCCTTTAAATACTAGTAGTTTAGATTTGAAGCTTAAAATGTTTATTGTTTGATCTTATATTGTTGCTAGTTTATTTGATTATTATTAGTGAGTAGTTTCATTAGTTCTTGCTAAGTGAATAGTGATTTGAATTCTGAGTGCGGTTTTAAAACGTTTAAAAAATTAATAGTCATTAAATTTTCCAATTTTAAATACCGGCATTTTATTTTAATGAAGGGCAATTTAAATACTTGTCATTTATTTTATTTTAAAAAGCATTTTACTTTACTTGTCATTTAATTTCTTAAAATTTATTTTCGAAGGATTTTAATTAGTTAAACCTTAAACCCGCACTTAATGAACATTTCACGTCACTTAGCGAGCATTTTCGTCATTTATATCTTTAGATCAATTTTAGTATAATATTGTAGTTTTTAATTTTAAAATTAATATTAGTTTAAAAATAGTATAAATCCAAAAGTTTAGTTTCCCTTTTATATGCTTTACCGTTTAGTAGATTTAGAAAACCAAACCCAAAAACTTAAGTGATAATCAAGCTCGATTTACAACTTGAACGTAGATTTCCATTCACTTCTCGCCGAGGAAACGACCCGGGAGGTTTTTGATAATTGCTTTGGTTAAAAGCGATTTTCTAGAACCCGACGGAAAATACTCACTATACTATAATTGTTTCTATCCTTATTAGTACGTATCTATATATTATATTATATTTTATACGTGTTGATTCGGACTTGATCAACACCCAACTCCATACTGAGGAAACTTGGTAGCTGAGTTCAATGTGGAAAGCTGAACATTCGGTGGACTGAAGCACATGTATTTACATATCATCCCAAGGATGTGCTTGGAACCTGCTGATAAAAGAGTATGAAGTTGTTAACTTCTCAATGGTTAACTTCTTTGAAAAAGTGCTAAGCATGAGCATGAATAAAGAGGAACCACCTATGTAAATGTTTAGGTTTTTCCACTTCAAGAAGCATGGACTTTGGCTCTTAAAATATTTATGAATTGGATATGGACACATGGCTTGTATAGTGTCAAGAGTTTCTTATGTGTTTAAAAACTTGTGTGTTTTTATCTTCAGTTATTCAAATGGGTTGAAGGGTTCAATTCTTAGAACACCCCGATTCTTGAATATTTAAATGTGTAATTTACTAAGATGGAAATTCAATCCTCAAGACATTTTCATTTATGCAATTATTTTGTTTGATGTTTAATTTTTCATGCAAAGTTATTGTACTAAATTAGGGCAACCATTTGTTCAAAAGATTTTGATAAAGAGAGGATTGTTAGAAATTTAGTTCAATTGTGGGTTCAGTTCATACCGGGTAATAGGACTGGAGGTACGGAGTGTACTCCCATAGGTCACTAAACTCCCTGACTCTGATAGTGGTAAAAGGGAATTCAGGTCGTTGATGAAGTTCAGTGAGTTCACTCACTGAATGGTATTCATCAGTCTGATGGTTTCAGCTTTGTACTCCCTGAGTAATAAGCTGAAGGATACCATCAGGGAGTAATCCATCAGAGGATATATCCTCAGTGGGTTAACTCATCAGTAGGTTGTTTTAGTTTGAACCTTCCGCGGGTATGCTCCTTAGTGGGCTAGTTGATGGTTCAGGACGCTGAAGGATTAACCTCACTAGAATGAAATCAACTAACTTGTAATGGTTTTGACCGATTCAAGTGGCAGGTTTGACTGCATTTAATGACCACGATTAATATGATCATGTAACCACTAATTTTGAAAATCACGAAGGCTAATTATGGAAGATATTATATCTCTTATAATCTCTCATAATTCCATGGACTAGGGTTTTGAATATATCCCCTATAAATAGAGGATCATAACTACATGAGATATAACACAGAAAACCTAAACATTTAAAAATGAAAGGGTTCTTGATTTGTGCCTAAAATAAGAACTGCACTTAGTTTTATCCCAAGGAGGTA
Organism: Tanacetum coccineum; assembly: GCA_026074375.1. NCBI lineage: Eukaryota > Viridiplantae > Streptophyta > Magnoliopsida > Asterales > Asteraceae > Tanacetum > Tanacetum coccineum. Next base: position 12,929 of record BQNB010123466.1, read on the forward strand.
TTCGTGTAACCCAGGCATAGGGTCAAATAATCTTATTTGGAAAGTGATTACACGACTTCAAGTGATATTCGGTAACCATCTTTGGTAATTAGCTAGGCTATTGATTATCTTTACCCTGTTCTGGGAACTCACAACAACCAACATTAACAAGGTTTCTTTAAAGTGATCGAATACTTTAGTTAACTTATACATAAAATGTTACTTTCAAATGTCGTGTGAATCGAATGATCATCACAAAAAAAAACTAAACAAAACAAACTAAGCAATATGTTTTTTGAAAGTACACTTCCTCTATTACTTGACTGTTGTTATTGTTGTTGTTACGATATTACATTTCAAATCATTATACTTCACATAATCGTCAGCCTTAGTTACCCATGAATCATGCATCACCATGAACAACGGTTTTTAAAGTTTAAAAGTCGATTCTCAGATTTTATTTGTACGTATATTTATTACAACTGAACCTTTGTAATCATATTTAGTTATTTACTATTAAGGGTGTGTTTGTTAAAAGTAGCGGTAGCGGTGAGTATTAGCTGTGAACAGTACCCATGAGCAGTAACTATTTATTAAAAAAAACATTTCGTAACATAGCTATAGCTGTAATTACAAATGTGTAAAATGACGTAAAAAGATATATACATATTCAAATAGAAAACTCTTTAAATAAATAATAAATGTACTTTTACATGCTCGACATTTCATAATTCTGTTATACACTAGTATATACTACCGACGACGTGCATTTCATATTGAAGTGGCAATATCATTGCGAATCTGTTTCATCTCGTTAGATGTTCTACTAAAATTATCATCATTATTTGCGCCCAAACCATCACGAAGTTCATCACCTCCCAGGTAATCTGGATGTTCTTTAAATGTTATGTACACTGTGTCTTCTTTGTCATTATTACGAATGTAATTACGCAAAGCGAATGCAGTTGTAATTACATCAACTCTCAAAATTCTAAAATGCTTCTTTAAGGAGCATTGGAGAATTAGAATTCATAAAAAATAGCCAAAACCCACCCCTCTTTTGCCAAACAACACAAAAAATAAAATACTCATTGCTTACCGCCTCAAAAAGCTCCACACCACTCCTTGCGAAACATAACCTAAGTGTCCACCCCTCTTGTTTAAAAAATTGTCGACATGCAACATATAAAATTAATAATTCACCATTTTATTTTTAAATATTTTTCTTGTCATAAAGTCTTCATTAAGTTGATTCATTAATTGCATGGCTAAAAATGACATTTCATTAACTTGTATCTATATTTATTATACTTATTATAAATATACAAACTTTTTTTGGACACACTTTTCGAGAAAGAGTACTATTATATGCATACCTTTTAAGACTAATTTTTATAGTCACGGTTACCAACACTGTTAGCCTTACTATTTTGTGAAGCTGACATCTTACACGTGAATTGGACTAGCTATAGACCAACTGCTATACGCAAGGACTATTATTGTAAACAAGGGATAGATAGCTTTGTATTAGGCATATATATACCCCTCATGACTCTCCATGAGGGGTGTGGATGTTCATATTATTATTCTAATCTAATATTTTACAAGCTTCTTCACCTTCTCTCTACTTTCTCTCACTAGAATACCATGTCTCATCTTATGTAGTTTGATCAATCATGACCCCTCAAAAAGGTGTTTATTAATCACGAAAATTAGTATCAAAAGCTAACCGGAGGTGTTTTGTATTGTGTTGTTTTTTTCGTGTATTTCAGCTTATTTTGGCTTATTCATAGCTTACTTTCGTGGTTTTTTGGTAGAAAAGCCACAACATATTTTTTTTGCAACAAAGGTTCAAACTTTCTAGTGTTTTATCATGTTTATTGCATATCTAAAGGAAGTTTGAGCTTATTTGGTTGTTACGAGCTTATTTGAGCTTATTAAAGTCTGTTTTGGTTTTGGTTTTGGCTTATTTTGTGGGTAACATGTTTGCAAAAGCTTATGTATCAACCTAGTGTCACAGCTTTTTTTAAGCTTATGTTTCGAGTGTCTCATCTGTTTTAAGCGTTATCTAAAGAAAAAAAGGTACAAAAAGTAGTCGCGGAATATCAAGTGTTGGTTCAAGCAAAATATAGGTGAGAAAAAGTGGCAGCGGAATACAGTTAAAAAGTGTCTGCGAAATACCCCTATTTCTTAGCGAAATATAGGGTTGATCCGCGGAATACCTTCAGTGTTCCCGTGGAATACCCATCCTTTCCAGCGAAATACAGGTCTAATCCCGTGGAATACCAGAGTTAATCCCGCAGAATACCAATTTTTTTTCAGTAAAATACAGTCCAAAACCGGTGGAATATCCAGGTACATCCCGCGGATTATTGTTTGGACCAAGACTGAGTCAACTTGGTATTTACCGCATTGACTGAGTCAACTCCGCTGAGTGAGTCAAGTCAAAGAATAAGAAAAAGATGAAGTGAAAGAAATCAGACTCAATCAACATCGACAACAGCCAACAATAACTACATCAAACACCATCAAATCCAAGTCTAATTCTAAATCCATTTGCCTTATATCATCACCAACTCCATCTCCTCCAATCTACAACAAGACTCAAACAAAAATAAATCAAGATCTCATATTGTGTTTCGTATGGTACAAATAGATGTTTAGACCTTATAACAATCACACACACAAGATACACACCTCACCATTGATATGTGAAGGCATAAAACCCTCTTAAATTTTTGAAATTAGAGAAAGATTTATAACAACTATGTTATATTTAATCTCTGTTTCGTTGGACATCACAAGAACAATCAAAGACCTACCCGAGACCTTATTCAAAAGATCTTGAAGATGCACACTTCTTGGTTCTTGGTTCTACCTTTGTGGGTTTGTAAAAGGTTGCTGTGATTCATGCTTAGATGAGATAAGGTGGGATTTGTTTTGGGTTTAACTGAGTTCTTGATTGAGATAAAGGAGATGCTTAGAAAAGTTTCTGTTATGACTGCTTATCAAGAATGAAAAAGGATAACAGATGGGTCGATGGAAAATGATTTTAGGGTTAAGTGGAGAGTTATTAGGGATTGGTACTCTTTATATCCCTAATTTACATTAGACCGGGTATAACTTTGATAAGTGGGCCGGGTATTATCTTTACTTTTGGATCGGGGTTAAACGTTGTCAAGTGGGCTGGGTATAAGTTGGTATTGGGCTGAGCTATGTTAAATTAGGCCAAAAATGCTTATGGTTTATCTATTTTGGGCTTGTGTTAGTAGATTGAGCCGAGTAGTAAAACAAGATCATGACGGGTAATGTGTAGCAGACCAGGTTTTATTACTTGGACGGGCTGATGTGATGTTATAATATTTAAGTCAAGTATCTATTAGCAATCATAACACATCAAAATTCATGAACAACATAACAAACACAATACATTACACTAAAAAGATCCTTACCAAGATTCACCTTCACTCTTAAAGGCTAGTATTGAAGTTTAATAACTATGGGGTCACTCAGTTGGGATTGAAGTTATTTGTTGGGTTTTTTGCTTCATTATCGGGTTCGGTTTATCAAGTTATATTCATCTGTGGTCATCAGTATTAGCCGACAGAATAGTTAAGGGGATTTAGATAGGGTTGATCAAGAGAGATTTGTAAAGAGAGTACTTTCTGACATCTTCGCATAGAGTATTGCTTAGGCAATAACAAGTTTATGATGCTAAGTAAGTAGTTCCAGTTGGTATACGATGTACACATGCGTATGATGATTCCTTTAGATGTCATCATCATGGAGGGAGAAATGTGTACATTAAGGATGCACAACAAGTTCACTTGATCGGGCTATATAATATATGCCAGAGGTTAGTCCGCGGAGATGATTAGTGCTTCAACTTGTTACTTTGGTATTACCGTTTTGACTTCTGTTTTTGAGGAGTTTTGTAGTGTTGGTGTGCTTTGGGATGAATTCAACAAGACTGTGATGCTTCCTAAGTGAGATGATGTTGGTGATATCATCCTTTCCATAGATTATTCTAAATGAGAAAGAAGGTCTTCAAGACTAGTGCATTCATTCTTATCCGTCTTAGGGGTGTCTATTTGGGAGGTAGCTGAAGAAAAAGAGCGTACTAGTTGGGAGGGAGTAAAAACTCAACTAGATACTGCACAAGAAGTTCAGAACGTAATTCATATTAAAGCCGAAGTAACCAAATAAGGGAACTTCAAGGATGACAAAATGAGAAGCAGATTCTCTAAAACTTCGACATGACCAGAAGTGTAAGAAAATGAAGCTTTTTCAAGACATGCAGCTGATTCAGAAACTTCGAGATGACCAGAAGTGTATGAAGAAAGTTTTTGAGACATGTCAGGAAGTTATGAGCAGAACTCTAATCAAGACCAAGATCATCAGTAGAGAAACTTCTAAGTCATCCTCAGTAGTATATTACAGTGTGTTCGTCTGCAAGCTGAAGAAATAAAACTGAAGTATTCAAGAAGATCAAGATCATTGAAGACAATCTCAAGGATTACTGAACTTCATTCTTATCATTTTGCTTTTTTTGCTTTTAGGATACATTGTAACCAATTCACGTGTGACACCATCTTGGAGGGAGATTGTTAGCCTTACTATTTTGTGAAGCTGGCGTCTTATACGTGAATTGGACTAGCTATAGACTAACTGCTATACGCAAGGACTATTATTGTAAAATAGGGATAGATAGCTTTGTATTAGGCATATATATACCCCTCATGACTCTCCATGAGGGGTGTGGATGTTTATTTTATTCTTCCAATCTAATATTTCACAAGTTTCTCCATCTTCTCTCTACTTTCTCTTACTAGAATACCATGTCTCATCTTATGTATTTTGATCAATCCCGACCCCCTAAAAAGGTGTTTATTAATCATGACAAACACCTTCATGTTAGCGACACATCACCATTCAAGACACTATTAACCCACCACCTTTTAACTCCTATTGTCACCACCTAACAAAACATATAAAAAAATCACTTTACACAAACGTATTCTAAAATAATCTTCACTCACAACCACAAACCAAATAAATATATACCACAAATACTTTGAAGGCCCACTTTTCACAAAACAAATAGAGTTGGTCTGCACTACTACTATGGTGCAAACGAATGACTATCCCCCACCCCTCTTGTATACCTACCACACCATACTTAAAAAATGCGCAACTATAAGTCTTTAAAGGACATACATAAAATAGTTTACAGTTTTACCTTTCCGCTATAAAATGAAATACCGTATTGTTATAATTAACTTGTTTTATCATAAAATTATTATAACCAAGGACATTAAAGATGGATTAAAAAGAAGACAATAGAAGATGAGAAGTAATATTACCTTTAATAAGTGATATTGGTGCAAGTTTCTCCATAAACTAATGGGGTATTTATACTACAAAATATACTATACATTTTACATTTTCACTTGGGGGTAATTGGGGAACACTTGCAAGCCACAATATTAGTCTAAAGTTGACAAGGGTGGCTACCAATAATAAATACATTTATGTTGCTTGGAGTAACTGATTTATAACACTCTACCTTGGATGTTACTTTTTTCAATGTAGAGTCAACTTTAAAGTACTGCCTCATTAAAAACCTTGCTAAAGAAAACCCAGTGGGAAAAAACTTTAGCTAAGGGAAAAAGAGTGCAGTGTATAGCTGACTCCCCCTGATGGAGACATCTATAGAGTGTTACGTCTTTTGTACATGCCACATTTCAATAGCATTAACGTGTTTTCTGAAAATCGAAGTTTAGAGTGCCTTGGTGAAAAGATATGCTGAAATGTTGCTTGATTTAAAATACTTTATTTCAATTTGGTTATCCTTTATAAGGTCTTGAGTGTATGCAAAATGTCTTGGAGGTATATGTTTCAACCTGTCACTTTTGATATAACATTCTTTCATTTGTGCGACATAAGCTGCATTGTCTGCGTAGATGAGTGTTGGGCCTTTCTCTTTCTTTAACCTACAAGAAGTCATAATGCGTTGTGTCATTGACCTCAACCATACACATTCTCTAGTAGCTTCACATAGTGTGATTACTTCAACATGATTTGATGATGTTTCTAAAAGTGTCTGCTTTTGACAACACCATGAAATAGCAGTGCATCCTATCAAGAACACATAACCAATTTGAGATATAGCTTTGTGAGGATCAAACAAATAACCTACATATGCATAACCAACCAATCCTTGTTTTGAATTGTTGGAGTAAAATAAACCCAAGCTAGTTGTTCCTCGAAGGTATTGGAATATGTGCTTGATTCTATTCCAATGCCTTTTTGTGAGAGACGAACTTAATCTTGCTAACAAATTTACTGCAAAAGAAATATCAGGTCTGGTACAATTTTTTAGATACATAAGAGATCCAATTGCACTGAGATACATTACTTACGGACCAAGAACATCTTCATCTTTTTCGTATGGGCAAAATGGATCATTGTCAACATTTAGTGATCTACCCACCATCGGTGAGCTTAAAGATTTTGCTTTGTCCATATTGAAACGTCTTAGGACCTTTTTTGTATAATCGATTGATGTACAAGTATGTCGTTAGGCATGTGCTCGATTTGTAAACCAAGAAAATATTTTGTCTTACTAGGGTCATTCATTTCAAATTCTTCCTTTAAGTGCATAATGACTTCACTGATTTCTTTATTTGTACCAATGATGTTGAGATCATCAACATAAATAGCTATAATTATAAACCCAGATGTTGTTTTCTTGATAAAGACACAAGGACATATAAGATTACTCTTATATCTTTTACTTATCAAATAATTACTAAAACGGTTATACCACATGCGTCTAAACTGCTTTAACCTATACAAAGATCTTTGTAATTTGTCAAAATACATGTCTTTGGGTTTTGTACTTAATGCTTCAGGCATTTTAAACCCTTTAGGGATTTTCATATTGATATCACTATCAAGTGATTGATTCGTGTGATAGTATACACTTATATAGCAACCCTAATACAGATCCTGACCGAATGCCCTTGACCAAGGCAAAAGGTCAAATTCCACAAAAGGATAAAATACACAAGATAGAATCAATTATAAAAAGATTCCGGAAGAGATATTCCCGGGTCGTATGTCCCAACGAGGCTGCAATTGAAAGTAATCCTGGTTTGATGAGAAATTGAATGATGGAGAATAT
>BQNB010123467.1:0-20093 GCA_026074375.1 Tanacetum coccineum
GTCCTCAAGAGAGAACATACTGAGAAGGTAAAAAAATCTCTTGAACTCAGGAAGCATAAGTTTGAAAACTACATGTGGACCATCAATAACAGACTGAAACTTGAAACTATTACTGATATCAAAATTCATCCAAAGACCAAGCCAGTTGTCATTACAGTCTACAGAGGTACTGATGGTAGAAACTTTGATGTCCATAAACCTTTTTCCTTTGGTGCATTTGGTATCTCTAAATTAGATGAACTAAGGGAAATCATTCCCAAAAAGAAAAATACAGTTGTACAAGACTTGATGAATTTACTAAGCCGAAGGTGTGAAAGGATAAGAAAAATCCCTGAGGAACTTGGAATCAAGTCAGCACTCCCTGCTCCTGCTCTTGAACAAGCCTCATCTAAATCCTCAAGAAAGAAGAGGAAACACATGGAACTTGAGCCTGAAGTAAAAATTCCTAGATTGGAATGCAATCGAGCCCTCCTTAAAAATGTTCTGTTTGTCAACAACATGGTTATCGAAGAGCCTGAGTATGAGATCTTCTTCACTAATGAATTCGGTGACCAAGCATTTCAAAGATGGAGTGACATTGATAAAGTTGAGATGGAAGCTCTCGTGTCATATCTTGTAGCTGCCTCTATGGTTAAGTCACTTGAAAATGCAAGGTTCAGCTTGAAACTGAAGAAACTCATTGCTGAACATCTTGATCAAGAGAAACTCAAGTCAAAGAAAGTCAAGTTGGAAGCCCTTGGATATGAGATGAACTGAGTACTTATGATGTAATTTTTGTTATCTTTTTGTAATAGATAATAGGGCCTTGTAATCGTTGAATGAAGTATTTTTTTTGTTGAACTCAGTATCCTTAAAAGACTTTCTATAAATCAGTATGAGAAGAAGCTGTATCTACTCACTCACGCTGATAAACACTTAGGCTATATTTATATCAAAATAGAGGGAGATTGTTGGGCCAATGTCATTGCCCACTGATTCCTCACTTAGGATTTGAATACAAAATAACCTATGTATATATATCCTTTAACAATTTAAGGTCACTAAGTGAATAGTCGCTCAGTGAGTTACTGTAACAACCCGAGTTTCAGGTCAACGTCTATCCATAGCTAAGATAGTTATTTTTAATTACGTAAATAATTATAGTCGTTATGCTATATGTGGTTGATTAGAATTTCCATTTATTGGTGAATTTCATTCTGTGATTTAGTTTCTATTTGTTTTTAGCATCTAAGAAAGTCAAAAAAATTATTTTATTACTCCGAGAGCGTAAATATGTTAATTTTGTATTTTTCGTCGTTTCCCTGAGTTTTGTAAAAACCGTGTTTAAAGGTCGTGATTTACGAGGTTTAATGTTTTATTAAAGGTTTTAAACTATATTTAGTGGGACGGATTTAAAATATTTATAAACGTGGTGTGACTCGAGTTTATGGCTGAATGTTATTAATAAAAAGATGACTTGTACTAGTTTTAAAAGAGATGGAGTATGGAGGGACTAGTTTTGCCAATATATCAAAGTCTAATTCTATAAATAGAACACCATATCTCTCATTTCATTCTTTTATAAAAAATTTCATTTTTCTTGTCCTCCCCTCCTTGTTGCCGTTCGAAATAACACACACACACACAAATCATCATTAAAAATTTGTTACTTACATGCAATTAAATCCGATTACACCATATTAATCCTTGTTCAATCCTCTACATTTCCCACTAAAGAAACCTTACATGCAATGAGTAATTAAGAAGTTGGGTTTTTGGTAAATTTCTATTGATTTGGTGTATAAGAAAGTGTTTCTAGTTGATAGATTGTTGTTATATTGAAGTGGTTTGGTTTAAAAAGGTGGTTTGGTTGTCTTGCTTGTTTAGTCCGTACGGTTTGGTCAAAGGGGGAAGCGAAGTCGAGTCTTGTTATTGCTTAGTATTTACTTGTGATTATGTGTTGATAAATTAAGTGGTTATTGCATATATGTGATTGTAACTAGTTGATTCAAGTGCAAATTGGTTTGAAAGTCAAGTTTGGATTATTTTTGGGTAAAAAGTCAACTACGAAGTTTGACTTTTAAAAGTCAAACTTGCGTATACATTTGAATATAGTTTATAACAAACAAAGAATTCGTAATGTTAGTTAAACTAAGATGAAACTATAAGTTTGGTACTTTTGGCAAGCTTTCTAAAAATAGAAACTTTATTGAAAACGTTATGATATTGTTAAGTAAAACAAAGCGAAATGTTTTGCGTCGCACTTGGAGATTCTAGTATATGATTGTATATATGTAGTAGTATATATATATGCCGAGTCAAGATTGGGTTATTTTTTGGTAAAAAGTCAACTACGAAGTTTGACTTTTGAAAGTCAAACTTGCGTATACTTTTGAATATAGTTTATAAAACAAGCAAGGATTCGTAATGATTAGTTTAAAACAAAGATGAAATGCAAGTTTGGTTTTATTATCTTACTTTCGGCAAAGCTTTCTAAAAATGGAAACTTTTTGAAAATGTTTGTGAAATTGTTAAGTAAGTCAAAGCGAAATGTTTTATTGTGTCGCACTTGGAGAAATCAAGTAAAGATACATACATATATATACGATATATACCATATATATACGTATATACATATATAAACGTAAATATATATATATATATAAGATTAGGATCAAAATAGAAGTTTTCTAAAATAAGAGGATAATAAGAAACTATAACCGCATATCCCGAGATGCACCGACTTAAAATGATGCCAACTCTTTAATCTTAGATTCAATATAACGATCAAAATGTGATTACAAGCTTTTATTTAATGCATATACGTATATTAGATGCATTTTATTTTTTTGTTCCTCTGCATGTGCCGAAATAATCAAAATCAATTTGCACATCTACGCATCAAATTAACGTTCGAAAACTCAAAATGGTGCATCTAAATGAATAAAAATGCATCTAATGCAAGTCGTTGCATCTCAAATGTATGATTTTAGTCACTTCTCACCACTTCTTATTTTAATTTTACTTCTCACTGGATCCTAACTCATATATATAAAATAGAATATATATATATATAATATATATATATATAATAATATATATATATATATACTGCAAGTATGCAATAATATAATGTTTTATACTTATTGTCACGTGCCGCTATATATGTACTAATATTATATATATATATATATATATATATATTATATATAAATATATATATCGAGTAGGCAATATATGATATGTTACTACTTTGTTCACGTGCCCGCATATATTACTATATATATAAAGTATATTACATATAATAAAATGAATAAGATATAATATAGTGGGGATGGGATCATGAGAAAACCTAATTTCGGTGGAAAACCCAGAAAAACCAAACAAATGCCTCTAAAAAAACCAAACAATTCCCCTAATTTTTTCAGGCAAAAATTATTTTTCAGGCAATATGGCCTCGATTTAACTTTGTAAAAACAAAAAAAAACCAAACATATTGCCTAAAAAAAATCTTTTGTATAGGCCTGAAAAAATTAGGGCATCTGTTTTGGTTTTTTTGAGCATTTTTATAGACATTATATCATAAATAAATGCCATAATTGCCTAAAAACCAATTTTGTCTGAAAAATTAGGCATCCTTTTGGTTTTTTTTAGGGCATCTGTTTGGTTTTCTGAGTTTTCTGAGTTTTCTAGCAAAATATGGTTTTCCCTATAACCCATCCCTATATATATATATATATATATATATATATATATACATATATATAATATATATATAGTATATAATACGCAAGTTACAATATATGATATGTTATAACTTTTAGTTCACGCCGCAAGGGGGGGGGTGGGGGGGGGGGGGGGGGGGGGGGGGGGGGGGGGGTGGGGGGGGGGGGGGGGGGGGGGGGGGGGGGGGGGGGGGGGGGGGGGGGGGGGGGGGGGGGGGGGGGGGGGGGGGGGGGGTGGGGGGGGGGGGGGGGGGGGGGGGGGGGGGGGGGGGGGTGGGGGGGGGGGGGGGGGGGGGGGGGGGGGGGGGTGGGGGGGGGGGGGGTGGGGGGGGGGGGGGGGGGGGGGGGGGGGGGGGGGGGGGGGGGGGGGGGGGGGGGGGGGGGGGGGGGGGGGGGGGGGGGGGGGGGGGGGTATGGGGGGGGGTAGGGGGGGGGTTTTTATGTACTATATAGGTCGTGGTTGAGACGTGAAGTTTATTGTGCTTGTTGATTGATTGATTGATTTGGATCATTTGCTTAAGGTGAGTTCATAGCCTCGCATTAAATTCTTTTAAATGTTTTTAAACCCGCGAGGGGGATACATGTTTGTTTTATAAATCGAACACATATGATTTTATGGTATGCTGGACCCGATTATGAGATTGTTTCCGCATAAGTTGCTATTGTCAAAGTCCCTTATTTCATGAACCGTTAATTGCCTTGTTGTGAGGTAAACGCTAATGCATTAAATAGATCTATTGGGTTTGACAACCCTGTCCGGGGTTTGAATCCTTGTGACCACCCTGTCAAACGGACATTTTGTTATTAGAAATTAGTAGGTATATGACAATAATACCTTGTTTGGGGCACCTTTTAGCATATGAAATACCATATGTTTGGTTAACGTTCGGTGTCATAAGCTTATTGCGTGAAAGAAAAGAAGTTGCTATACATTGCATTTGTTGCTTTGTTTTCCCGAGAACTAATAATGTGTTCAAAGGTTTTTACTTATTGATTAATTTAAACTCTATGAATTTCACTCAACTTTGTTGTTGACATTTTAAACATGTTTTATCCCAGGTAACCAAGGCTGAAGGCAACGATGACGTAGAGGTGTCGTGCGTGTGGTGATGGATTTTATGGAAAGACTTCTTGTGTGTTCCGGTCTTTCAAAAACAATATCTTATGTTGTGTCTAAAACAATGTCTTTTATTTGAAAATAATATGTTTTTCATGGTTTGTAATAGATGGTGGTTACGATTCTGTGGGACCTAAACGCACTTTTAACTCTGAATAATTATGGAACACATGTTTGGTAAACGTCTTATTTGAGTCGTTTTCTATTATCGTGGTGACAGATGCTATTTAGTAACACCAAATTGCTAATTTCCGCTGCGCAATCTGATGCCCCTCGGGGCGGGTGTTACAGATTGGTATCAAGAGCTTCGGTTGTAGAGAACTAGGTTGTTTTCAAAACTTGGATTATAGTCATTTTAGATATCAAAGTAATGTCAATAGTCTAAGATTGTAAGGAACTAGGTCGAGTCTTTTGAAAAACCTAAACTATGACGCTTCTACACGCACGCCGATACTCCTCGTTGCCATTGGTTACATGTAAGGTACATTTATTAATTGTTACGTGTAAGTATATTTATGTATGTATTATATGTGTGATTGGTTAAGTATGGATATTTATGCATGTGTTGGATGCATAAAGTATTATGTATTGGTGCATTTGTGCATGTGTTTGTCTGTATAAAAATGTCATGTGATTATATGATAACTACCATCAAGTAGGTTTGAAATATAACTAAGATATATGTGGATCGAGAATGTCATAAATTGTAAATTTTTATTTGTTGTGCTTTTATGCGAACTGTTATTTTGATAATAGTGTATCTGATAATAATACGAAGTGAAACACCCCCTATTAAGTAAGTATTATAGATATTTATTCTAGATTATCATGGTGAATGTGATTCCTCCCGATCTATGATCATGATGTACCCGTTGTTGAAGCCGTATCAACAAGAAGAGCTCCCTGTTGTTCCCAAACCTGACTTAGAATGAAGACAAAGACCCGGAAGAAGACAAATTTAAGGAAAAAGAAGATCCTCAAGAAGATGAAGATGATATGGAGATCGACATTGAGGAATATGAAAATGAGCTGGAGTTGACATATCCTTACGAAGAGGTGGATCTTTTTAACCCTCCGCCGCCTGCTTCTGAGTCTGAACCTGATGATGAGATTAAGGTTGAGAATCCAATTGATCATGAGGATGAGACTGTTCCTGTTAGTGTTTATGAGGTAGGTGAATAGTCTACTGCCGATATTCCTCGATAGGATGGTGATAAATTGCTACCTTGCTTCATGAGACGGTATATTGACTCTCTTTTTGGTCGAATGGTTAATTTTTCGAGACGATTATGTGGTCGCAAGATGGCGCATGCATTGGTCGAGAAGAAAGGAGAGGCAAAGGATAGGTTTTACGGTAAGTTAATTTTAGATTTGGGTAATGAAGTGCGTTCTAGTGTGGAACAAGGAACTGCAGCAATGGAAAAGTTGGTTGAGAAGCTCAGGAATGTTGAAGAAAAAGCTGAGTGTAAGAAACTAAAGAAGGAACTTGAAGAAGCAAGGTTGAGCAACACATTCCTTCGTATGCAGAATGAACGAGTTGAGAGAGATCTCTATTGGACTAGGGTTCGAGCTCATGAGTTCTATCAAGAGATGATTCGTAGGGGATTTGTGTTTGAAGAAAGACCGAATGAAATGCCTTGGACTGATGTGTAGTAGTTCAGTTTCAATTGTAGTTTCTTTTGTTGTCTAATCACTAAACTGAGTCCTTAGTTGGTAGAACTAGTACTATTGGTTGTAACGATTTGTATCATTTTATGAAACAATGTAACTATGTATTAACTCTTTGTGATGAAAAATGAATGACTATCTTTTGATTACTACTTGATGTTGAGTGGCTGTTGTTGTGGTTGATTTGTCATTATATCATGTTATAAAAGTATCATGTTATGAATGCTTACCAGATTGTTTTCTGTGTGACATGACAGAATCATGCCTCCCAAGTCTGTACCTATGACTCAAGCTGCTATTCGCCGAGTGATCAAGGAAAGTGTTGATGCCGCTTTTGTTGCTGAGCGGGCAAGGCAAGCGAATGTTAGGAACGATGCTAGTGGATCTAGGCCAGTTAGAGGTCGATACACTGCACCTGTTGTTCGTGAGTGCACTTTTGCTGGGTTTATGAAGTGCAATCTTGCTACCTTTCGTGGGGTTAAAGGAGCTATTAAATTGCGAAGGTGGTTTAAGAAAACTGAGAGTGTTTTCGAGATCAGTGAATGTGCCGAGGGTAAGAAGGTAAAGTTTACTGCTGCTACATTGGAAGGACCAGCTTTGACTTGGCAAAAAACTAAAGTTGCAACTATGGGTTTGGAGACTGTGAACTAAATGCCTTAGACTGAGATGAAGCAACTGATGACTGCTGATTTTTGTCCGATAGAATAGATACAATGTATGGAGCATGAGTTATGAAACTTGAGGGTTAAGGAGTATGACATTGTTGCTTATACTCAGAGGTTCAATGAGCTTGCATTGATGTGTCCGAGAATGGTAGAGCCTAAAAGAGTGAAGGTTAATGCTTATATTCGAGGTTTAACGGATAATATCAAGGGTGAAGTGACATCGTCTAAGCCTGCTGATTTGAACGAAACCGTACGTATGGCTCATAAGTTAATGGAGCAGAAGTTGCAAGCTAGAAATGAAAGAATTTTGGAAGGTAAGAAGCGAAAGTGGGAAAACCTTCAAGGTGGAAATAGTAGTGGTAAAGGCAATCAAAAGTGTTAGCCTTATTATTTTGTTAAGCTGGCGTCTTACACGTAAATTGGACTAGCTATAGACCAACTGCTAAACGCAGGGACTATTATTGTATATGTGGTATAGATAGCTTTGTGTTAGGCTATAAATACTCCTCATGACTCTCCATGAGGGGTTGGTTGAATCATTGTGTAAACTTCATTCTTATCTTAATAAAACACATAGTTCATTCCCTTTTTCTCTCTACTTTCTCTCACTAGAAAAGATGTTTCATCTTCTCTTCTTTGATCAACCAAGACCCCCCGAAAAGGTGGTTTGATTCACGCAACATGTGGTATTAGAGCTAACCGGGGGTGTTTTGTATTTGTGTTTGTTGTGTTCGTGTTTAAAGCTTATTTCAACACATATCTAGCTTATTTTTGTGGGTTTTTTAGGGAAAAATGCCACGACACATTTTTTTTATGTTTGTTTGTTTCATGATCCTGGCTTATTTCTGCTTTTTAGCTTATTAGGCTTATTTTTTTCTGCTTTTCCATAGCTTTTTCGTGGCTTATTTGGTAGAAAAAGCCACAGTTTGTTTGTGTTCATTGGTGCTTATTCATCAGTCTGTCTCGTCCTGGTTGAGTGTTTTTGTTAAAAAGTCACATCTTTTCTTGTGTTTTATCAATTTTTATGGGTTATTAAAAGAAAAGTGTAAATATTTTAACATAAGAGTGGCTAATCTGAGCTTATTTTTGTTTATTCTGAGCTTATTTGGTCTCTAAATCTTTTCATATTCTTAGCTTTTTCTGGGCTTATTTGGGTCTTCAAAAAGAAGATAAGAACAAGAAAATTTAAAAAAGCTGGGAAAAGGACAAGAAAAAACATAGATCCATTTTTAGGAAAAAGTTGTACAATCTTGTTCTCTTCAGGCGATCTATACATCTGCCTTATTCGGGCGATTTATACATCTGCCTTATTCGGGCAATTTATAGATTTTGCTACAAGGCGATTTATACCACCTTTTAGGCAGGCGATTTATACACTCTAAGTAGGGCGAGTTATGCACTTTGAATAGGGCAATTTATACCTATACGTTTATACAGATTTGTCCCAAACCGAGTCAACTCAGTATTTACCGAGTTGACCGGGTCAACTCATTGAGTTTGATTGAGTCACGGTCAAAGAAAAGAAAGAAGAATAGCAACCAGACTCGATTCAAACAATTACAACAACATCAACCATAACAGCCACAATCAAATCCAAATCCACAAGACTATATCCTATTACCCATCCTCACATCACAACTTCATCTCCACTCAGTTGACTCGAAACATAATGAATAAACAACAAGATCTCAGATTTTTTTTCTGTTTCGTGTTGTACAATAATCTCAAGATCTCAGAAGTATCATCATCGATCCGTGTAGGTTATAAAACCCATGTTAATATACGAATTTAAAGAATGAGTCATAACAATATTGTTACACTCTTTCTTTGATTCGAATGACACTCAAATGAAATATCAAACCTACCTGAGACCTCTTATGAGATCTTGAAGCCTTTAAACCGATTGTACTCCAAATAGGGATGAGGTTGCTTCGTTTTTGTATGAAGATCAGTCATGAGTGATTCGTTTTAGGTTTGGGTATACGAATGATAATATGTTTTGTTGTTGATTGTTTATATAGATCGTGTGAGATTGTGAAAGAGGAATGGCAGATCTATTTTTTTAGAGTGATAAGGTGGGAGAAGTGTTACTGCGTTTGATATGTGGTGCGTGTAATTAGGTTAATTTTGCCCTAATTAAAATATGAAAAGCATGGGCCAAATAATTTATTAGATGAAGATTGGGCTTGATTTTTGCATTGTATGGCTGCGTTGGTGATAGGCTATGATATAACCCAATAGTAGGCCGAATTTTTAATTGACCTTATATATTTTGGGCCTATGTTATCGGATTCTGCCGGGTAGTAAAACAACATCATGACGGGTAAAGTATAAGAGACCGGGTTTTATCACTTGGACGGGTCGTGCTTATTTCTATTTATTTAAGCCCGATATCCGTTAACAATCACAACACATCAAAAATCACGAACAACAACACAACAAACACAATACATTACACTAAAAACGATCCTTATCAAAATTCACCTTCATTCATAATGGCTATTATTGAATTTTAATGACTACAGGGTTTTTATACGATGTTACTTAGTTGAGATTGAAGTTATTTGGTGTTTTTTGCTTCATTCTCGGGTTCGTTTTATCGGGTTGTCTCCTTCAGTGGTCATCAGTTTTAGCCTACATAATAGATAAGGGGATTTAGTTTGGGTTGATCAAGAGGGATTTGTAAAGAGAGTACCGACATCTTCTCACAGAGCATTGCTTATGCAATCATGGGCTATGAAGCTAAGTAAGCAGTTCTAGTTGGCATATGATGTACACATGTGTAGGATGATTCCTCAATTAGTCATCATCTTGGAGGGAGAAATGTGTACATTCGGTACTTAGTTGATTCTTTATGTTACCGTTTTGATGTTACAGTTTCAACTACGCAGCGGGATAAATTGCTTTCACTCAGGACTTAGTTGACTTTGGTGAAACAATTTAAATGGGTACATCCGGGACTTAATTGACTTTGATGTTACCATGTAGACTACATAGACGGACAAATTACGTACACTCGGGACTTAATTGACTTTGGTATAGCAATTTATATATGCACTTTCCTGGAGGGAGAAAAGTGTATTTCTGGGTCTTAATTGATTTTGGTGCTACGGTTTTGACTTTGGAAAAGGGGATAAAGTGTGTACTTTGGGCTGAATTCAAACAAGTCTGAAATGCTTCCTAAGTGAGACAATGTTGATGATATCATCCCCTCCCGCATAGTATCCTAAATGAGAAAGGAGGTCTTTGAGCCGAGCTGTAGGAGGTTGTATGACTCAAGACTAGTGCATTGATTCTTAATCAGTCTTAAGGGTGTCTGTTTGGGAGGGAGCTGAAGAAAGAGAGCCTACTAGTTGAGAGGGAGTAAAAACTCAACTAGATACTGCACAAGAAGTTTAGAGCATAATTAATATCAAAGCCGAAGTATTCGGATAATGGAACTTCAAGGATGACAAGTGAAAAGTAGATTCTAGAAAACTTTGACATGACCAGAAGTGCAGGAAAATAAAGTTTTTCAAGGCATGCAGCTGATTCAGAAACTTCGAGATGACCAAAAGTGTATAAAGAAAGGTGTTGAAGACATGTACAGAAGTTATCCTTAGCAGTATGATTACAGTGTGCTCGTTTACAAGCTAAAGAAATAGAGCTGGAGTATTCAAGAAGATCAAGGTCGCTAAAGACAATCTCAAGGAATACTGGACTTCATTGTTATCGTGTTGATAATCCTTATCAATTCACTTTATTTTTGCTTGTAGGAAACATTGTAACCAATTCACTTGTGACACCATCTTGGAGGGATATTGTTAGCCTTATTATTTTGTAAAGCTGGCGTCTTACACGTGAATTGGACTAGCTATAGACCAACTGCTAAATGCAGGGACTATTATTGTATATGTGGTATAGATAGCTTTGTGTTAGGTTATGAATACCCTCATGACTCTCCATGAGGGGTTGGTTGAATCATTGTGTAAACTTCATTCTTATCTTAATAAAACACATAGTTCATTCCCTTTCTCTCTCTACTTTCTCTCACTAGAAAAGATGTTTCATCTTCTCTTCTTTGATCAACCAAGACCACCCTAAAAGGTGTTTTGATTCACGCAACAAAAAGGATAACTCTCGTCAGACTTTGCAGAATAACTAAAAGCAAGGAAATGCGCGAACCATGGTTACCGCTCCTACTGATGGAAAGCTTCCTTTGTGTGAACGTTGTTTTACTCGCCATGTTTGTCAGTGTATGATCAAATGTCACAAGTATGGAAAGGTTAGACATAAGACAAGGTATTATAGGGAGAAGAGTGTTGCTACGGGTGCTAACGCTCAGTCTATTTGGACTTGTTATGATTGTGGTGAGCAAGGTCATACTAGGAACCGATGTCTGAAGAAGGTAAAGCAAGAAAAAGTTAGAGAAGTTCGTGGTCGAGCTTACACTACTAAGGACGCTGAGCCGAAAGGTCCGAATGTGGTTACTGGTACGTTTCTGCTAAATAACCAATATGCTTCTGTTTTATTTGATTCGGGTTTCGATAGGAGTTTTGTAAACACCAGATTTAGTTCATTGATCAATATCAAACCGATTAAAATAGAGGATAGTTATGAAGTAGATTTAGCTGACGGAAGGGTAGTTAGTATGAACACTGTTTTAAAAGGTTGCACTTTGAGTTTAGTGAACCATATTTTTGAAATCGATCTTATGCCGATTGAGCTTGGTATGTTTGACGTCATCATCGGTATGGATTGGCTTGTCAAGCACGATGTCGTTATCGTTTGTGGCGAGAAAGTTGTTCGTATACTGTATGGGAATAAAACGTTGATAGTTGAAGGTGACAAAGGTGGATCTCGATTGAAGATTATTTTGTGTATCAAGGCCCGTAAGTATGTCGAGCAAGGTTGTCATTTGTTTTTGCACACGTTACGAAGAAGAAATTGAAGGACAAACGAATGGAAGACGTGCCTATAATTCGTAACTTTCCTAAGGTGTTTCCTGAGGAGCTTCCATGACTACCACCACTAAGGCAAGTAGAGTTTCGAATTGATCTAGTACTGGGGGCCGCACCTGTTGCGCGCGCACCGTATAGATTGGCACCGTCTGAGATGAAAGAGTTGTCGGTATAATTACAAGAGCTGTTGGAGAAAGGATTTATTCATCCGAGTTCATCACCGTGGGGAGCACAGGTGTTGTTTGTGAAAAAGAAAGATGGATCTTTCAGGATGTGTATAGATTATCGCGAGTTAAACAAGTTGACTATCAAGAATCGTTATCCTCTTCCGAGAATTGATAATTTATTTGATCAGTTGCAAGGTTCGAGCGTGTATTGTAAGATCGATCTACGATCAGGATATCACCAGTTACACATTAAAGAGGAATACATTCCGATTACTGCATTTAGAACTATATATGGTCACTTTGAGTTCCAAGTAATGCTGTTTGGATTGACTAATGCGCCAACTATGTTTATGGACTTGATGAACCGAGTATGCAAGCCATATCTTGATAAGTTCGTCATAGTGTTCATCGATGATATTTTGGTTTATTCCAAGGACGAAGAAGAGCATGGAAAGCATTTGAAGACTATTTTGGAGCTGCTAAAGAAAGAGAGATTGTACGCCAAGTTTTCAAAGTGTGATTTTTGGCTAGATTCGGTACAATTTCTTGGTCATGTGATTGATCGTAGTGGTGTTCATGTTGATCCTGCCAAGATCGAAGCCACTAAGAGTTGGGCCGCACCGACGACGCCAATGGAGGTAAGGCAATTTCTTGGATTGGCTGGGTATTATCGGAGGTTTATTGAAGGGTTTTCTTTGATTTCTAAGCCACTGACTAAGTTGACTCAGAAAAATAAGAAATACGAGTAGTGAGAAGAAGATGAAGAAGCTTTTCAAACGTTGAAGCAGAAGTTGTGTAGTACACCGATCTTAGCGTTGCCCGAAGGAACAGAAGATTTGATGGTGTATTGTGACGCATCTCTTAAATGTTATGGAGCCATGTTGATGCAAAGAGAGAAAGTGATAGCGTATGCTTCTAGATAATTGAAGGTCCATGAAGAGAATTATACTACTCACGATTTAGAGTTAGGAGACGTTGTTTTCGCTCTTAGATTATGGAGACATTATTTATATGGGACGAAGTGTGTGGTTTTCACCAATCACAATATCCTACGATATAATTTGAATCAGAAAGAGTTAAACTTGAGACAACGAAGTTGGATTGAGTTATTGAGTGATTATGATTGTGAAATTCGGTATCATCCTAGAAAAGCGAATGTGGTGGCTGACGCCTTAAGTCAGAAGGGAAGGGAAAAGCCATTGCGTATTCGAGCTTTGATGATGACTGTTCACAATGATTTACCGAAGCAGATTCGTAAAGCTCAGGGAGAAGCCAAAAAAAAGAAAGAATGTAAAAGCAGAAAATTTGGGGAGATTGATTAAGCCGATATTCGAATTTCGCCCTGATGGAACATGTTGTTTTGGGAATCGTGTTTGGTTGCAGCGATTCGGTGGATTGAGAGATTTAGTTATGCATGAGTCGCATAAGTCGCATAAGTCTAAGTATTCTATCCATCCGGGATCGGATAAGATGTATCAAGATTTGAAGTTGTTGTATTGGTGGCCGAATATGAAAGCGGATATTTCCACATATGTTAGTAAGTGTTTGACTTGTGTGAAGGTTAAGGCCGAGCATCAGAAACCGTCTGGGTTGCTGCAATAACCTGAGATTCCTGTTTAGAAGTGGGAAAGAATTACTATGGATTTTGTGAGTAGATTTCCGAGAACATCGTGTGGGTATGACACGATTTGGGTTATTGTCGACCGACTGACCAAATCAATTCATTTCCTGCCTATGAAGAAAACAGATAGTATGAAGAAACTCACGCGACTGTACTTGAAGGAAATAGTGTGTAGGCATGGTGTACCTGTTTTGATCATTTCGGATCGAGATAGCCATTTTACGTCTAATTTCTAGAGATCGCTTCAGAAGGCATTGGGGACGACTGTAAGATATGAGTACCGCTTACCGCCCTCAAACGGATGGTCAAAGTGAAAGGACAATACAAACGTTCGAAGATATGTTACGTGCCTGTGTGATTGACTTTGGAAATAGTTAGGATCTCCATTTGCCATTGGTCGAATTCTCATATAACAATAGTTATCACGCAAGTATTAAGGTTGCACCATATGAAGCTTTATACAGAAGAAAGTGTAGATCACCTGTATGCTGGAGTGAGGTTGGGGATAGCCAACTCACCGATCCAGAGTTGATATGCGATACGACTGAGAAGATTATCCAGATTAAGAATCATTTGTTAGCTGCTCGTAGTCGCCAGAAGAGTTATGCATATAAAAGACTTAAGCCATTAGAATTTGAAGTTGGTGATATGGTATTACTCAAGGTATCGCCATGGAAGGGCGTTGTGCGTTTCGGAAAGAGCGGGACGTTAAGTCCACATTACATTGGGCCATTTAAGATTGTAGCTAGAGTGGGTCTTGTAGCTTATACGTTGCAGTTTCCTGAAGAATTAAAGAGAATTCATAGTATTTTTCATGTTTTGATTCTTAAGAAGTGTTTAGAGGAAGGTGATGTTGTAGTTCCGATGGAAGAAATTCAACTTGATGATAAGTTGCATATGATTGAGGAACCAGTAAAAATTGTTGATAAAGAGGTTAAGCGACTTAAGCAGAGTCGGATACCTATAGTTAAAGTTCGATGGAATTTGCAAAGAGGTCCAAAATTTACTTGGGAACGTGAGGATCAGATTAAGAAGAAGTACCCTCATCTCTTTATAAGTAAGTACAAAGCGGAGAGAGTGGATGAGACGAGCTGAGTGCCGGGACGTCACTCCATAAAGGTGGGGAGGATGTAACAACCCGAGTTTCAAGTTAGCGTCTATCCTTAGCTAAGATAGTTATTTTTAATTACGTAAATAATTATAGTCGTTATGTTATATGTGGTTGATTAGAATTTCCATTTATTGGTGAATTTCATTCCGTGATTTAGTTCTATTTGTTTTTAGCATCTAAGAAAGTCAGAAAATTTTATTTTATTGCTCCGAGAGCGTAAATATGTTAATTTTGTATTTTTTGTCGTTTCCTAGAGTTTTTTTAAAAACCGTGTTTAAAGGTCGTGTTTTACAAGATTTAACGTTTTATTAAAGGTTTTAAACTATATTTAGTGGGACGGATTTAAAATATTTACAAACGTGGTGTGACTCGAGTTTATGGCCGAATGTTATTAATAAAAAGATGACTTGTACTAGTTTTAAAAGAGATAGAGTATGAAGGGACTAGTTTTGCCAATATATCAAAGTCTAATTCTACAAATAGGCACTTATACTTCTCAGTTCATTCTTTTAGAAAATTTAGTCATCTCTTTTTCTCCTCTCCTTGTTGCCGTTCGAATACAAACACACACACACTTTTCATTGTTAAAAATTCATTACTCACATGCAATTAAATCCGTTTATACCATATTAATCCTTGTTCAATCCTCTACATTTCCCACTAAAAAAACCTCACATGCAATGAGTATTTAAGAAGCTGGGTTTTTGGTCAATATCTATTGATTTAGTGTATAAGGAAGTGTTTCTAGTTGTCTAGATTGTATGGTTATATTGACCACACCTTCGTCTACTTCAGTGGTTTTGTTTGAAAAGGTTGTTTGGTTTGGTCCTTGTGTTCGTCCGTATGGTTTGGTCAAGGGGGAACCATAGTCAAGTCTTGTTCTATCTTTGCGAGTGTTTACTTGTTGTTATTTGTTGATTTATTTGATGGTTATTACATGTATGTAATTGTAGCTAGTTGATTCAAGTGCAAAATGGGTTTGAAAGTATTTCAAAGTTAATGAAACCATGAGTTGATGGTTTTAGTACATGTTATTAGGATTAGTTACAATTATTAGAATGGTTGGATTTTGTAAAAACAAGTTTTGGTATTGACTTTGGTGTTGACTTTTGTTGACAAAACGTTTGACTTGACCATTGAGTGGTCGAGAAATTTTATTGTATATAAAATGTAGGCATTTTAAAATCATGATAAAGGATGGTATAGGTCCGTTATTGATTATAGGCTAGGGCCTTGTAACTCTAAAACGAAAATTTTAGGCCGAGTATTGTTTGGGTATATTTTGTTGGATAAAAAAGTCAACTACGATAAGTTTTGACTTTTAAAAGTATACTTGCGTATTACTTTTGAATAATTGTTTATAAAAAGCAAAAGGATTCATAATGTTAGTTAAAAATAAGTTGAAAATATAAGTTTGGGTTCTTAATTATCTTTACTTTCGGCAAGCTTTTCCTTAAAAAATAGAAAATTAATTGAAAACGTTGTGAATATTATTAAGTAAGTCAAAGCGAAATGTTGTGCGTCGCACTTGGAGATTCTAGTTTATGTGAATTTTTTTTTATGGGGAGTATTTCGTAAAATAGTGAATATATATATTATTAGTAGCTATATATAGCTATTATAATATATTATATAATTTAGTTATATCAATTACTTTACTATAATTCTGGTATTGTAAGTTGGAATTATATGGATTTGGATTATACTTTTAGGTCACGTGCTGAAAATACTTATACTGTACGTTTATAGGTCGCGGTTGAGAGTGGCAGGTTTATTGCGCATTATTGATTGATGATTGATTTCGGTCATTTGCTTAAGGTGGAGTTCATTGACTCGCTTTAAATCTTTTAAAATGTTTTTAAACCGCTGAGGGGGATACATGTTTGTTTGATCAAATGAAAAAATAATTGTTTTCTATGGTTTGTTCAGACGATTATTGAGATTGTTTCATCGCATAAAGTTGCTATTGGCTCGAAGTTCCCTTATTTCTTGAACCCGTTAATTTCTTGTTGTGAGGTATTCACTAATGCTTTATAAAGATCTTTTGGGTTTGACAAACCATGTCCGGGTTTGAATCCTTGTGACCACCCTGTCAAAACGGGAACATTTTGTTATTATAGAATTAGTAGGTATATGATTAAATAATTTACCTCTGTTTGGGGCAACCTTTCTAGCTATGATAAATACTATATGTTTTGTTAATTTTCGATGTCATGAGCTTATCGCGTGAAAGAAAGAAGTTACTATACAGCCTTCCATTTTGTTGCTTTGTTTTCCCGAGGAAAACTAATAACTGTGGTTCAAAGGTTCTTTACTTATTGATTAATTTAAATTCTACTAAATTTACTTCAACTTGTTGTTGTATTTGGTTATAAGGCATGTAATATTGCGTGAGGACACGCAATCGTTTAGTTTGGGGAATTTTGATAAGTGTAAAATACACATATCCGTTTATACCTAAAATAGCCCAATTAAACCCAAAACAAACTTAAAATGGCAAAAATATACTTGTTTTTGTGTTTTGTGTGTGCAGGTACGGATATATCAAAAATCACAAGAAATCCGCCAAAAAAAGGGGCAAACACGGACACGAGAAACGGAAGAGCACAAGAGAAGCCAAAGATTCAAAGCCAAAGCCAATGAAAGTCAACTCTCAGTCAACTATGGGTCAACAAAGTCAACTCACTAGAAGACAAAACCTCAAAATGGTTCAAATCAACCCTCCAAGTTTCAAAAGTTACAAAAATGGTCCCTTAAACCTTAAATGGGCCTTAAACCCTTAAAAACCTTACCCGGATCCAAAAGCCCAAAACCAAAAGCCCATTATCTAGTCCATTATCCTCTTATAAAACTCCAAGGGCCAAAGCTGTCAAGAATGGAAGTTAATTTAACCTTACACTTTTATAAACCAAACACAAGGACCAATTTTGCCATTTTCCCAAAGTTTAAAATGAATTACCCCTTTTACAGTTAAAATGGGCGCGAAGAACATATTACTGTTCATTCATCGTCCCAAACATTACCCACAGTCAAATGAGAGGGCTTTTACCAATTGGAGGTCAAAAAGGACAATTCATGGGACAATGAACACAATGGCAGGGATAATTAAGTCAAATCAAAGCTTTCATTGGCTCACAAGCAAAGGTTTACACGTGGCTATGGCAAAGAAGCACAAGGGGACTCAATTTTTACACTAAATTATGCCTAAAAGAAACACAAGGTGTCTCAATCACGGATTGCCACGCTGGCAATCCGTGTGAGCTACCTAGTGATCTAACGGCTAATAATGAGCTCCCAATGATTGGAAGATCGTACGGTTTGGATTAAAAGGAGTGTGGGATGCAAGCAAGTTCCTAGAAGGTTCTCTACAAGGCTATATATGGCACTCACTCTCACACACACACGGTAGTAGTCTAGCTTTTATTTTTTTATTTTAGTTAAAAATGTATTTTTAGCTTTAAGTAGTATAATTGTTAAGCTTAGTGTAATTTCTCTTTTGAAGTATTGTAATCATTTTTAAGTCATTAATAAAATCCTTTTTTAGTACTCTTAAACTATTTTTCACTATAAGCTTCTATCATTTTAAATGTCAAGTTACTATGTCAAAAGCTAGTCATAAGCTTATTATAGCTCTCTCAAGTCTATAAGCTTGAGATTGAGCTTGTTTAATCAAGCCTTAATCAAACTTAAACATTTAAATCAGTTAAACTTTATACCTTGGCTTATTGAATTTTGGCTTATGGAAGGGGAGTCAATTGTGGAAGGACTCCCAAGGACCTTTACTGGCTTATTTTAAATAAGCCAGAGCTAGTAGATAAGCTCTATGAGCCATTTATGCCTTTGTTAAGCTAAGGCTCAAGTAAGTCTCTCTTTTACTTTTATAATCTTAGATTCCTAGCTTAAATTTTGCTTATCTGCTTATTAGCTTATCAATTGTGCTTATTTGATTCTTAAGTGCTTATTTTTATTTTAAATTGCTTCTTAATCATGATATTTTATCTGTTTTTAATTTAGTATAGTTAGATCTTAGATTTGTGTTTAATCTATCATCAAACCATAAAAACCAAAAAAATATAAGTAGCATTAGTTGTAGATCTTAGATTTTGGCTTATTTAGCTGTTTAATCATGTTTCATAAGCTTTGTATAAGCTCACTAATGTCTGGTATCAAGGTTTAGTCAAATGGATTAGCATCTTTAAAGCTCTTTTAATTCTGTCATAATTTTAAGGGGTGTTTGGGTTAACCTTGTTTGACAATCAAAAGTCAAAGGAATTTGTGCAATTTGTTTGAGTCAGCTTTGATTTCACTTATAATCATTAGGAAAAGAGCTTTTAGAATTTAGATTTTAAAAATTAAGAAGTTATGGCTTAATTTAGGTGTGCATGCACCAGGGGAGTTTATAGCTTAAGTCTTGCCTGCTTAATTTGATACAAGCTCTTGTGAGCTTTAGTACTTATTTGTTTTGAGTTTCAACACACTCAATAAGAATGTTAAGTGCAGGTTTAACCTCATTAGGTGCCTGCATTTGAGCTTGGCTTTGCCATTTGCATCAACAGTGGTAACTTACCTATGCTGTCATTATAAGATTTCATTTTAGCTAGGAAACTAAGGTTTAGGTTTCAAAATTCAGTTTACTCTTAGTTTAGATATAGCTTTAGATAGATTAAGCTTTAGTTTCCAATTTAGAGCTCATTTCCTTAGGTGCATTTAGTTTTAAAAGTCATCAAAAAGCTAAAAAGACCTTAAAACTGTAGGTGAGTAGTAATAGCTTCTAAATTTGGATTTCAAAATCATAATAGCTGTTTTTATAATTAGAATTCATAGTTTGTAAGTTGTTAGTTAAGTTTGATAAATCTAAGAGTCTGTCATAGCTTATTAAGTTTTTTAGATTATTTGGTTTTTGAGTTTCTAGGTTAAGTTCCTGAGTTTGCTGTTTTTAATCATAGATTTAGATATCTTTAAGTGTTAGTTGTTAAATTAGCTTGTTAGATTCAGTTTCCTTACATCATAAGTTGTAGGTTCCATGATCATTCATACGAATCCTTAACAATGAAGTGTAGAATCAAGATGCATAAAATTAATAACTTTATTGATGATTGA
>BQNB010123468.1:0-15356 GCA_026074375.1 Tanacetum coccineum
ACTTTGACTTTCTATTTAGCAGTACTTTGATCTTTCATTTAGCAGTACTTTGACCTTTTGACTTGTATTTCCCAACATCTTATCATTTTGGAATCCTAAAAATATGTATTATTTGTTAAAAATATCAACACTTGCTGTTTATAATTTTTATAAAAAAACAGTTTTTATAAAAATTCATTTACGACTCCGTTTATTAACGTATAACTCGTTTTTAACGTAACTTTTTCGTTATTAATCCGTTTAACAAGTTTCTTAACTTTTCGGAATCGTCGTGAATTGTATTATCTTATAAAAATATAAAATGGGTATGCTAAAATTCGAATTTTGGACAGCATGTTTGGTTGAGTTTGTTAAGTCCATTTTTAACCTTTTCTTTATACTTTACTACTTTTGTATTTTACCACAAGTCTTATATATCATATATGTGTTATATATCATATATATATTGGAGTCCATGTGTCCATAATAGTCCTCATATGTCCAAATTTACCAAGTCCATATTACACTTTTAACCCTTAAATTTCATAATTAACCTTTTTATCGCAAGTTTATACTTAGTCACTTTTACATATAAACCATAAGTGTACAAGTGTATTTCTTCCAACATAACTTTATTTTAGTGTTCTAATAACATGATTAAAAGTCCATAATTAATATTAATAAGTCATTTGCCTTTCTTTTACTTGTAACATATTATATGAAATTTGTAAACCCTAATTTATCCATAATCATATTTATACCTAACCAAGAGTGTAAATAACTTGAGTGACCACTTTAACATGATATCATTAATATCATAAGATATATAAAAGTGTACATTATGATGAAAATAAATTAAAACTTCTTTTTACATGTTAATAATCCTAAATGGTGATTTAAGCTATAAAGAATTAACATATGCATATAAATGAAAATTGCAAGAACATAAAGAGTTCAAGTAGACCTTAAGAGGGATGATGATGATGATGAACAAGTACTAAACCCTTGTTTAGCCACAAAAACCAAACTTGCACTTAATAAACCCTTACTTTCCTTCACTAAACCCTAGCTTCCTTTTTCTTGATTATAACTTGGAAATGGTTAACCAATGCTTGCAAATGTCTTAGTACATCTTAGAATATGTGTATATAGAAGTGTAAGGGTTGTAGAAAATTTTGTATGGATTTGGTTGGGTGGTGTTTTGATGCCGTAGCATATAGAGGTGGAAAAGGAAGGTTTTGTTTGATTTTCTAGTTAAGTGTTTATATGTATGAGTTCTCTTACTAGATACTTGCATGTATATAAGATATAGATGACTAAAAAGGTGCAATAGTTAGTCAAGGAACATAGTATGGTCTTTAGGGATGGTCTTTAGTCAAAGTAAGATAGGTATGGTGTGTCATTAAAGAAGTAAGGTGTTCATTTGACCAAGTTGTAAGTATTATGTAAATTTTCATGTATATCTTTGTACATGATGCAAGTAATTCGGCAAAACAAAGATATATATTATATATTTTTGTAATTTTTATGTATTGGGTATAAAAGTGGGTATTTGTTGAAGCGTAGAAAAGTTTTCGTGGTTCCGGGAGTGCCTAAACGCAATTTATCGCGAAACGTATACACTTTACGTATCCGATAAAAATAAAATGAACAAAGTTAATAATTATCCTTAAAATAATTATATAACCCTTGCTTGATGTAAACATTTAATTGTTTGATGCCCGTTTACATTGAACGCTAATTTTTGGCGTACGCGATTTAACTTAACGTTTACAATTTTAAGCAAACACGTACAATAATAAAAATAAATAGCACATTTATTGACGTCGTCAAAGACTTGAAAACACAGGGTGTTATAGACTTCCCCCGTTAAACGAGCCTTGTCCTCAAGGCTCACAATGCAGCACTTGACGATGGTGTGATCTTGGCGAAGAGGTGTGGATATTTCTTCTTGAATTGGTCTTCACGCTCCCACGTATACTCAGGACCTCTCTTGGAGTTCCATCGAACTTTGACCAATGGGATCCGACTTCTCTTCAACCGTTTAACTTCTCGGTCCACTATTTCTATCGGTTCCTCAACAAAATGGAGTTTGTCGTCCATCCAAATTAAGTCCATCCCAACACGAACGGCTAATGTTCGTTCACGGCATGACACTTTTTTCAATAATACAGGAAAAGTATTTATGGACTCTGCTCAATTCTTCTGGAAGTTCAAGCTTGTAAGCAACTTCTCCAACCCTTTCTATCACCTTAAAAGGTCCAACATACCTAGGGTTTAACTTCCCCCGTTTGCCAAAACGTACGACCCCTTTCAAGCGAACCTTAAGCATGACTTTTGTCCCTACCTAGAATTCCATTGGTTGACGCTTCAAGCAGCCTAACTCTTCGTCGATCACGAGCGGAACTTGCATCCTTTTAGCTTGATTGAAATGATCTTCTCAGTGGTCTCTTGAATTAGTTCTGGACCGAGTATTTGAGCTTCTCCAACTTCAGTCCAACAAACAGGTGAACAACACTTTTGACCATAAAGTGCTTCGAATAGTGCGGCCTTGATGCTAGCGTGATAGCTATTGTTGTATGAAAACTCGACTAATGGTAAATGGTTAACCCAACCCTTTCCAAAGATCGTTGCACAAGCAACGCAGCAATCTCCACGAGAGTTTGAATGGTCCCTCTCAGCTGCCCGTGCGTCTGTGATGGTACGGCAGTACTCATATCCAAGTTTGTACCTAACGACCACTTCCCCCCCCCCCCCCTGAAAGAAGGTGGAAACCTCCCAGAAATTTGATGCGAATCTCGGTCACATCACAAATGATTTGAGACGGGGATCCCATGCCTCGTGACCACACTACCTTTAGATACAATCTTGCAATTTATCAAAGGATCGGATCTCTCTCAATTGGGGTGAAGAACGCAGACTTAGTGAGTCGGTACAAACGAATACCCAAATTGTGTCATAACCTTGAGACGTCTTAGGAAGGCCTTCGTGACAAAATCCATGGTGGAGTTATCCCACTTCTATTCGGTAGATCCTTGGGTTTACAACAATCCCTGATGGCCTTGTGATGTTCGGCCTTGACCTAAGCACAGGTCAAGCACTTGTTAACATAAGTTCTATGTCATCTTTCAGTTGGGGGCCACCAATAGAGCTTCTTCATATCTTGGTACAGTTTGCGAAACCCCGGATGTATAGAGTACTTTGATTGTGGGACTCGTGCATGATACAGTCGCACTATCCCCCATAACATGGTAACCAGCTCCTGCCATTGAGGCACAGGGTTATTCCATCCGCACGTGGTTCCAACATTGTTCTCTAATTGCTTCTGGAAATTTAGCATTTTCAATCAACATTCCCCCAACGTCTTCACTCTTAATGTTCCTGGTTTTCGCGCTTCAGTCTGAGCATTTTAAAGAATCTGATTTGGGAAGATACCAAACTATATTAAATTAACCAAGGCTCGAACTCTTATTGGGTTCTCGTTCTTTCCTGCTATAAAACATCAGCAAGACATTTGCTTTCCCCGAGTGAAACGATATCTCAAATCGTAATCACTATTAGCAATTTCTAAACCATTGCGACGTGCCTCATGTTCAACCTCTTATTTGATCTAAAAGTGTTGCTGACTCCTTGGTCGTGTACACCGTAAATCTAGTCCATATAAATAATGTCTCCAGATCTTAGAGCGAACACCACTGCACCAAGTTTTAAATCATGAGTCGTGTAGTTTTTCTCATGAATCTTCAACTGTCGTGATGCATAAGAAATCACTTTTCTCTCATGCAGCAATACAACCCCAAACCCTTCGTCGAAGCGTCGCAGTATGCGAGGAAACCTTACGCTTCCTCAGGATATTGCAATATTTGCACTGCACAACTTTTGCTTTTAACATTGAAAAAGCTGCTTCTTGCCTTATCGCCCCATTCAAACTTCACCTTCTTTTGGGTGACGCTTGGTCATAGGTTTGCCGATTTTTGAAAACCTTCAATTACAACTTCGATAGTATCCAGCAGACCTAAAAATTGACTGAATCTTCTCCCGTTGGTGACCTTAGAGAGTCCAATCTTTAAAGGATTCAATCTGGCTGGATCCACATGAATTCCCTTCACTAATCGCTCACATGACCTAAGAACTGTACCTTAGGAATCCAAAATTCACATTGGAAAACTTGGCATACATTCCTTCCCTTCTTAAGCAATTCCAAGCTCTGCTTAGGTTTCTTCGTGTTCTTTCTTATTCGTCGACAATATAATATTTTTACAAAATGTCGTCAATAAAAAGACATCACAAAATTTATCCAGGTATGGTTTGCAAACCCGATTCATAAGGTCCATGAATAAAGGCAAGGTGCGTTTGTCAAACCATACGCATAACTTGGAATTCGTAAGGGCCGCAACGAGTTCTAAGGCAGTCTTCAAAATGTCCTTCTTCTCGAATCCCCGATCAATTGGTGATAACCTGATCTTAAGTCAATCTTCCGAGTCAGACACTCGCCCTTGAGCTATCAAATAGGTCATCAATTCTTGGGAGCGGATAACGGTTCTTCACCGTTAATTTATTCAGTTCCCGGTAGTCAATGCACATCCGGAACGACCCGTCCTTCTTCTTGACAAACCAGGACCGGAGCTCCCCAGGGCGAGAACAGGCCTTATAAAGCCTTTGACGGATAGCTCCTTCCATTGCTCAAATAATCCTTTAACACAGAGAAGGCGCCAGACGAAAGTGCTCGTGCTACAGGTGCAGCATCAGTACCAAAGTCCAATTTGAAACTCCACTTGTCGAGTCGGAGGAAGACCCGGCAAGTCTTCAGGAAATACTTCAGGAAAGTCTTGAACTATGGGTACGTCCTCAAGTCGCTTCTTCTCCGACTTGTCTTCAGTCTCTCTTGTAGTGACATGTGCCAGAAAGATAGGAAACCCTTTTTCCATGTACTTCTGCGTTTTAGTGCAAGAAATGATGTTTAATCGTGTCACATTTCCCTGGGTACTTCCATCACCGTGTATGATTAGGGTTTATTTTTCAGGGATCGAACCAATCTTCTCGGCACATGCAATGACACGCTTGGTGCTTCCGCCAACCAATCCATACCGATTATAGTATCAAAAAACTACCAAGTTCTACAGGCATTAAGTTTATATTGAATTGGTGGTTTAGGAAGTTTAATGTGCAACCCTTAAGTATAGTGTTTAGCCCAATTATCCTCCCGTCAGCTAGTTCGACATCATAATAGTGATCTAGGGTAGAAGGTGTGATGTCAATTTGGGAGCTAAATGCAGTAGACACAAAACTTCGATCGGCACCCGTATCAAACAAGATATAAGCATAACGGTTGTTTAGAAGGAACGTACCCGCAACGACGTTGTCTGGGTTTGCCCCCGCATTTCCAACCACATACACCTTCGCTGGAGCCCTGTCATTCCCAGCTTGATTACCACGGTTGCCTTTGTTGTTCTTCAGTCTTGGACATTCCTTTTTGAAGTGTCCCTGAGCTCCACACTCAAAACAAGTAGGTTTCTGACCCGATCCGGTGCCCTTCTGGTTGTTATTGTTGTTGACATTTTTTTTTTTTTTTTTTTTCTTTTTTTTGTTTTTTTTTTTTCCTTACCCCTATAGCCACAGAGCGATGGACCATATTTGTTAATTTAGAAATATAGCTCACTTTTGGAGCACACAGACCGTCATGGTGGTAATTGCATTTTGAGCATAGGGGTCTAGATCCCCCATATGGTTTCTTATCACCCGATCCAGCAAAGTATGCCCTGCCGGTGTTTTGTCTCTTGTTTTTTGTTGTTGTTGTTGATTCTGAGTGCCTCGGAAGGTGTTTCAACTTCCTCTTTGTTATCATCCAGCTTGCCATTCCGCCATGGTACCTGACTCTCTTGTCCATAATTTACACAGTGGCCAATTTCAATAGCCTCTTGCATTGTCTTTGGCTTTGAAGCCACGATGTTTCCATGGATCATGTCGGGCAATCCCCCGACATACCTTTCAATTTTATCCGCCTCCTCAGGGAACATTCTAACACACAGTAGTGCTAGCTCTTGAAAACGTTGGTTGTACTTGACCACATCAGTACCTATTACCTTCAAGTTCCACAACTCAGCCTCAAGCTTCTTCATTTCGTTTCGTGACAATACTTGTCAGTCATCTTCTTCTTCAGATCCACCCAAGTCATTGAATAAGCAACATCATGAGTAACAGTCATAACATGGGTATTCCACCATGTTAGAGCACCTGCTAACAGAGTACAGGTAGCAAATTTGATCTGGTTTTCCGCCGTATCAGTTCTTAATTCGAAGACATCTCCATTACCTCTCAAACCATTGGGTTAACTCAACCACTCCCTCGGTGCCCTTAAAATACAGAGGTTTGCACTTCATGAAATCCTGGTAAGTGCACTCTCTAGCAATGCGTTCAGATCCCCTGACTCCCGTTCCCCGAAGAATGGCTAGTCAGTGCCAATCCTGATTGCTTCACGGCATTCAAAGCGGACAACTGACACCTTCGTTAATCATAGCTTGGAGTTGGGCATTAGTGACATTAGTGGTTGCTGGTTTTGTTGGGTCTGTTGTTGTTGTGGCCGGCGTTGACCTCGTAGCTCGCTTTGGTGCCATTTTCTTTAATCACAAGAAAATACAATATCCGTTAGATTCATAAATCCCTAACCATGACATGACATATCATGAAAAAAAAAGTGAGAATCACTCCACACAAGTGAAATGTACAGATTGTGAATAGTAATTAATAAACGGGATATACCAAATCGACATTTATTTTCCACACAAATTTCGATTATAGACATGACATAATACTAACTACCCTATTCATATATAACTGGAAAACATACATGATTGGTTTCGATACAAAATGATCATAATGTTTAGGTTACAAAATAAACATAATAACCTAAAGCCTTACTAGCCGGGATTAAACCCGTAATACTTAGTAGGCTATATACAAAATGACTAGCCATAACAAGGTCAATACTAAGAACTGCTGCCAGTGTCCTCTGGTAGCTTTGGCTGTGCAGGACCCTCAGCGGATCCCTGCTGTCCCTGTAAGGTAGTAACCTGTCCCTGCAATGTCATCACCTGTCCCTGTAAGTCGGATCACCGTGCCCCTAGCAGTGTGGTGACCCAGTCCTGTAGTGGAACCATCTCTCCTCTGTAGTGTCTGAACAGCAGTCAAGGTCTGTATAATCTGTCGCTGTCGAGTGCGAGCAACAGCACTAACTCCTCATCTCTTCCAGACTCCTGCGGTTCTGTCTCCAACAAATCTGACATCTCTCCTCTGCCTCCTTTCGGTCCGCGAATGTCAACTATCGATCTCTGCCATCTGCGCAGAGCACTGGGTGCGGAGAGATAAAATAACCCCGTCCATTAGCAAGATCGCTCGCATCCATCGCTCGTAACCCCACCCTCTCTCGACATCCCAGCCTCCGGACTCCAGAGCTGACCGTGTATGTGCATGAGTACGTCTATCTCGAAACAACATATTGACTCGACCGGCCAATAGCTGTCTCTGTCCCTGCTCATCATCCAACCTCGTGTAGATCTCATCTGTATCTCGCCTAACCACGACCAAATCTCGCTCATGTGTGCACCCAACACATATCGTACGAAATGGAGCTCCCTCTAAGGTCTCACAATCCTCATCCCTATGCATCCGTGATCCCATATCCAACATATCTCTCTGGGTCACGCCTAATCTCCCTGTCCATAGTGGCCACAAAACCATAATCGGCCTTAAAACCTCCAGCAGGTCTAGCAGCAGCAGCGGCGGAGCTCTCTCCTACCTCATACCCAGGACCCAGAGCGATACCTAATCCCATCCGAGGTGGTAGGTTAACCTCGGGTCTGCCCTCTCTATGACTGCAATGTAGTAAACGTGGTGGAAAGAAGTAGAAAGCGTGATTAGCAAGGTGGGGTTGCATCTGGTCAAGTGGGGGAGAGTATGCGGGTTGGTAATGGGTAGTGAATGAGAAGTAGCTGCAGCCTCAGCTCTCATCCGAATCGTAGCAGCTCGATAGCCCAATGATCAATAGGACTAATGAGGTGGTGCTGTCAATTACAGTTGAAGGTGGTGATAATGGGAAGGAAACGATGGTGCGATTGAAGACCATGGAGATAGTGGTGATGCTGGTGGGGAAGATATAGCAAGTAATCTGGCAACCTCAATCCAGACATGCAGGTACAGTAAAGGCTCTGGAATGGAAATCCAAGCTGTACGTGGCGGTATGCAGGGTGAGGTGGTGGTGTGGCCGTAGACTCATCGGTCTCAAATGGCTCAGTCTCCTCCGCAGACGGGGCAGTAGCTGGTAAAGCAACAACTACTGGGTAGGCAGGAGCTAGGTGCTCCTCCTCCGCCTCCTCGTCAATCTCAACATCCATCTCGTCATCCTCATCCTCCTCATCAGCCTCGATATCCATATCGTCATCCTCATCCTCACTCGAGTCCCAGCTCATCGCGCTAGGCATCGTCCTCCTATCCGTAGATAGGTCCCGATAGATCCTCCTCAGGGTCCTCATCGTCGTCATCCTCCGGTCTGCCTTAGATCAGAATCGTGAATATAATCAGGTGATAGTGCAATGGGTAAGGCATCCTCAGCATACGGCTGGTCCTCAGCAACGATCTCGTCATCATCATGCTCCGGACCTGGAACATAATCAGGTGAGGGTGGTGCCTGCTCAGGCTCCTCCGAGCCAGGCACATAATCGGGAGAGGTGGTTGCCTGAAGAGGCGGCCCACTACGTACGGGTCCCTTCTAGCAAGTACGGTGGCTCAAGTAACTCTTGCTCACGCTCTAGGTGACCAGGGAGGGGGGGGGGGGGGGGTCGATATCTGATAGATCCTCAAATGGACTGGAAATCTCCGTGTGCGTAACCCCCGATTCATCCGAATCTGACATGACTGAATCTGAAAATTCAAAATAACTTATATTAGTATTTAATATAAGACTCTTATAGTAATATACATTTATAATTATAACATAATATCAATTATGAATGCAGCTCTAGTCCAACCACTAAGCAACAAGTAGTGAATGCAGAATGTATGCACATATGCATGGTCCCGTGTAAAACCTTGTTTATAAAACAACTTTTGAAAATGGTTATAGTCCCAGCAAAAAACATATAGGACCTGGTTCATCTATAACCTTCTGCTCTTGATACCAATCTGAAACACGCCAAAATTTGGGTCACAAACAGCGCAATATGGGTCCGGGCGTGTTACTTCAAAGATCAACAACACAAGATATATATAGAACGACCAAAAACTCGTTTTGAAAACCGATACATTGGATTTTAACAAAGGCATTGTTATAAGCCCGTAGCTTAAACTTGATCACTTAGTCAATACAAAAGATTTTCAGCCACAACAAGATAACAAAAATGAATGCACAAAATCTTTAATTGCAAGACATCCAAATCCAAAACCACCAATGTAATCCATCGCACCTGTGCTATATGAATCGCCCTGAAAAACATGCTTTAAAAACGGACAACAATATGTTGGTGAATATCATAGGTTTTGATAAATCAATATATTGTAGACCACAAATTTCCCCAAGTGTATGATATGCAGACCATGCAGATACATATAATGTAAATACGTTGCTCTAAGCTCAATGACAAAACTGGAAGCTTGAACGTGTATGAAACAAGTTAATGGCCTACATTGCCCGTGAGGTGATGCTTCGTAGACCCGCAACATCCTATATTCGACATGTATACGTTCGTTTTTCCATGATAGCTAATCACCCGATACGGGGTTTGTTCAAACCAATAAGCTATTAATAACATTCGCGCTCACAATCCCGCAATTGACAGTTCATGATAATGGGCTCAGATATGGGTTATCGCTACTTAGGCAACACGTAATCATAACATGAAACTTAACCACTTGTGTCCAATTGTAAAGCATTGCATGTTTTTCACCCCAAAAACTTTGTAAAACAAAATACATTGAAAACTGTGGGGCAATGAACTCACCGAGATAGAGTAATGCCAAGTGTCACACACCCAAATAACGCTCCACGCGCATTGAACAAATGCCACCTAATAAACTTAAGGTCGTATCAGTACCGAGTATACTTATAATCTATAACATTGAATATACAACCTAAAGTAGAAGTTCCAGTCGTACTACGTGTCGAGCTATCATAATTAAAGAGGTCATGACATGACGTACGAGGAGTTAGGACACTTTAAATCGTAAATCCAACAACTCGTCGATACGCCATCCGAAGAGAGCCATCATTATGAAACGCCCCTATAATATCGTACTTGAATAACCACAAATAATCTATTATAGCTCAATCACCAACTAATGGTTTTTGGAAAAATTGGCTAGACACGTTAAAAACATTTTTTTATATAATAATTACCGTTTCGTAAAACTGGCGAAACTTTCGCCTTTTCGTAATAAGACGGGTTTCGATATTGACATATTCATAAAATTTTCCCCCCCTGATGAACAGAACTTATTACTGTTCATGCCGACATAGTTTTATAAATTCGTAATTGTCGACGTAAAACCCGTAAATGTCGTCTTTTATTTCGTTATAGCTCCGATTTAAAATGATTTCTTTCGAGGACGTTCTCGGTTTTGAATGATCTATATTTTTATGGGATTACAAAAAAGCAACCTTTCTGTCATGATAGTAACACTTTTATTAAAAATAGTTTTATAAAAGTATTAATTGTCGTAAACTCGCGAAATTCATAACTCGTTCGTTATTAATTGAAAATTTTCGATTCTTATCATTTTGGAATCCTAAAAATGAGTATTATTTATTAAAAATGTTAACCCTTGCTGTTTGTAATTTTATAAAAATGATTATAATAAAAATTTACTTACGACTGATCCGTATATTAACGTATAACTCGTTTTTTAACGTAACTTTTTCGTTATTAATCCGTTTAACAAGTTTCTTACCTTTTCGGAATCGTCGTGAAATGTATTATCTTATAAAAACATAAAATAGATATGTAAAATGTCGAATTTTGGACAGCAAGTTTGATTAAGTTTGTTAAGTCCATTTTTAACCTTTTCTTTATACTTTAACACTTTTGTATTTTAC
The DNA here is from genome assembly GCA_026074375.1 of Tanacetum coccineum. Lineage (NCBI taxonomy): Eukaryota > Viridiplantae > Streptophyta > Magnoliopsida > Asterales > Asteraceae > Tanacetum > Tanacetum coccineum. The sequence continues at coordinate 11,063 of BQNB010123468.1, forward strand.
CACAAGTCTTATATATCATATATATTATAAATCATACATATATTAAGTGTCTATTGTCCATAGTAGTCCTCATAGGTCCCCAGTTACTCATGTAACAAATTCCATTAACATAACTCTTAAAACCATAACTTTACTTAAGTAACCTTAATTTACTAGTTTTGTCAATAATCATTTTTATACATAACCTATGTGTACAAGTGTATTTCTTTCCATATGACTTTATTTTAGTGTTCTATTAACATGATTAAAAGTCCATAATCAATATTAACATGTCTTATGTATTTCTTTAAGTTGAAACATATTATGAAACTTGTAAACCCTAATTAACCCATGATTATGTTTACACCAAATCAACATGACACAATATTTTATCATCCCTTTTTACATGATATAAGTAATAACACAACATATATACAAGTAATCCATGTGGTCATTTCAAGTGAAAACTTCATTTTCATGATTAAAACTTAAATGGTGATATAAGCTAAATAGAAAGATCTATATGCATAAAAATGAAAATTACAAGAACATAAAGAGTTCAAGTGGACCTTAACGATGTTTATGTGATGAAATTCAAGTGCTAAACCCTTGTTAGACCACAAATCCAAGCTTACACAAAGAATCCCTAGCTTCCGTAATAGAAACCCTAACTTCCTTTCATCTGATTAACACTTGAATATGGTTAACCAATGCTTGCAAATGCCTTAGTATATCTTAGAATAGATGTATATAGAAGGGTATGGGTTGTAGAAAATTTTGTATGGGTTTGTTAAAGTGCTTGCTTGATGCCGTAGCATATAGAGAGGAAAAAGGAGGTTTTGTTTGATTTTCTAGTTAAGTGTTTATATGTATGAGTTCTCTTACTAGATACTTGCATGTATATAAGATATAGATGACCAAAAAGGTGCAATAGTTAGATCAAGTGACATAGTATGGTCTTTAGGGGATGGTCCTTTAGACAAAGTAAGCTAGTATGGTTGTGTCATTAAAGAAGTAAGGTGTTCAAATTGACCAAGTAGTAAGTTTTCTTTACTATTTTCCATGAAATCTTTTGTATAAAATGCAAGATGTTGAAGTTCCTTCACATAGTATATATTTTCAAAATCTAACTTAGGAGTCCTGATTGTCCCTTTTCCAGTTATTCGCCATTCACCACCTCTAAAAGTCACTTTTCCACCTTTAAAAGGTTGAAAGTCATCTAATCTTTCCTTGTTGCCAGTCATACTGCGAGAACAGCCACTATCTACTATCCCTTCATCTCCAGCATCTGTATGGAGATTGATCTGTACAAAATTTTACAAAAGAACAATTAGTTTCTAAGGGGGACCTAAGTCATTCCTGACTTGGGTCTGCCTTGTGGATCTGAAAATTTAGGCCATGTAGATATGTGAGATCCACCATTGTTCTTGGGTAACCTATACACTTTGTTTCTATGTGACTTCCAAGAATAACCTGCTGAGGGCTTAACAGCAGTTGCCCATCCATCCCCATCAAAATGCATTTGATTGTAATAAACATGAGGTCCAAATGGTGTGGAGGTCTGAAAATAAGAACTCGTAGGTGTAGGCAAATGGGCCATAGGTCTAGCAGTACTTTGCCACCAACTAGAAGTAACTGAAGAAGAATTCTTCTACCAGCATGAACTGGAGGAGGCCTATTTTGCTTACCAGTAGAAACTGGTGCACCAATAGAAACTGGTGCACCAGTGGAAACTGGTGCGTAGAAACTGGTTTTGGCCTACCAGTAGAAACTGGTTTTGGCCTACCAGCAGGAACCTGATTTGGTCTAGCAGTAGGAATAGAAACCTTGACAGACCTGAGAAGTACTGTTTGTGGGACAAATTGATTTGACTGAGTGACCCTAGTAGCATTGTCCCAAATTGGTTCCCTTTGAGGATATCCCACACCATCAAAATCATTAGCATATTGTGTCTCATAATAATTACAATCCTTAATGAGATGAAGATAACTACCACATACAAAATAAGACTTTGAAGCAGAAGAATTATTTTTCCTAAAATGACTTGCCTTTTTATTAAAATAACCATTCTTATTACAAGGGGTCCTAGAAGTTTTTACATCCTTATCAGTACAAGAAAAACTAGGTAAATCCTAAACAATAATGGGTTCTTAGATAGGTGTCCCAACATTGGACTCAATCTCAGCTTCACTCTCAGATGTGGATACACTAGAAGTTGATGCACAGAAGGTTGAATCATTTGACTTGGGCTTTGAAGATTTGATACTAGAATCACTGAAGGCAAAGTCATTTGTGTTGACCTCTGAAGACTTGTCACTGTTATCACAAGAGACAAAGTCATTAGACATAGAATTAGAGTCACCAGAGGTTGAGGACTTTGTACCATAAGACATTTGTGATTCATCCAAGTCAACGTGATCTGATAGAGGAGTGTAGTCTCCAGAAAGAGGTGGAGGCACAGCTTTCATACTATCAGCTTTGGCAAACCTATTGAAAAGAGGTCTACCTTCCACTTCTTCAGAGTTAGTAGTAAATACACTAAATGTAGAGTCATCTCAGCCTAACTTATTTTCACTTATATAGTTAATAAATCCCAAACCCACTTTTGTTCTAACAGACATGGAACTATCAATTAATCTGAACAAGTTTTTGGAAGAGGTTCTCCACTTTTCAATTTGTACTAAGTGATTATCAAGTTTTGTCTGTAATTCTTTCTTAGCAGTCTCAGCAATAGCATTTATTCTTTCAGAATGTTTTAGCAGATTAGTTGTATTTTCTAGTTCAATAGACAACACCCTAATCTTGTCTTCAAGTGTCAACTGATTTTTCTGAAGAACTCTCTTTTGTTTTTCCAAAGTTTTAAGTGAGTTCTTATAAGCTTGAACTTGTATAAAATATTCACTATTTTGTTCATTAAGTTCATTATGCTGCTTTTGAAGTTCATTATACTTATTATCACAACCAAAAGGGCAGTTATGTACCTCAGAAGTGACACCCATGAGAGCAAATTCTCCAGCATCACCTGCAGTACTGGCTTCCTTTGTATCAGCTCCAGTGATCAAGTTGTATATCTTGGCAGCACCTTCTTCAATTGCATCCTCAGTATCACAACCAGCAATCATACCAAACTCTTTAGGAGCAATAACTCCATCACTCTGACCATCATGCTCTGTCCAATCAACCAATGTATCAACAGTGATCAAGGCTTTGGAATCTTCTTCCTTCTTTCCAATCTCCTGAATCTTGAATGAGGAATATCTCTGCTTGTCATTTCCTCCCTTTGCCCTGCATTCTCTGGCAAAGTGGCCTCTTTGAAGACACTTGTAACATCTGACCTTCTTCTTATTGAACCTAGCAGATTCCTTCTTATCAAAATCAATCTTCCTTCCAGCTTTCTGCTCAAACTTGTGTACTCTAACAGAAAGCATAGCCATTTGCCATTTTAAGTCCATCTCCTCCAGATCTAGTTTTTCTATCTGATCAAAATCTTCATAAGCCAGTTGTTGTTCTGGCTCAGTATCAGCAACAAAAGATTGAAGAACATCTTCAATTACATTACCAGATCTGTAACCTGCAGATTGGCTTAAGGAAAAAGTAGAGTATCCTTTGATATATACCTCAAGAGTCTTTAGCTTGTAGTACAAATCATCAAAAGACAGAAGTTCAAGTCCACCTTTGGTTTTCAAGGTTAAAGCTATCTGAGACCATGATGAAGGCAAAGCTCTTAGAAACTTGAGATTGATATATTTATCCTCAGGCTTGGCCTTGAGTTGGTTAAGCTGACTCAGAATCTTATGCATCCTGTCATATCCTTTGTATAATCCCTCTGCTTTACTAATTCTGAACTCTAAAAATTCTTGCTTCAGCATAGACTTTCTCATCTTCTTGGATTCGGCATTTCCACCAAACCTAGCTTTGACTGCATTCCATATATCCCTAGCATCACCCATATAATGGAAATCAGCCACATGATCATCAGGAATAGACTGAAGCAAGGTAGTTCTTACCTTTGATTCCCTCTGAACAGCAATGTGTTCATCTGCAGTCATTGGGGGAAGTATAATGACCCTTCCATTACGATCTCTTCTAGTCCTCTTCAAGCTATTGCCATTTTGAATCACCTTCCAGATATTCATATCATTGTTTGTGATCCAATATTCCATTTTCATAGCCCAGGCCTCATACTCATCCTTCTTCAAATAAGGTGTGGTATATCTTATATCATAACACGGGGACGATTCTTGGATTTGGCTAGTTTCTAGAGAGAGAAACACTTGAGAGAGAATATTCTAGAGAGAGAAAGTGTTTCTTTGTA
>BQNB010123469.1:0-20093 GCA_026074375.1 Tanacetum coccineum
ATATATATATATATATATATATATATATATATATATATATATATACATATATACATATATATACATATATACATATATACACATATATACATATATACACATATATACATATATATATACATATATATACATATATATACATATATATATATATATATATATATAGCTATATCACCATCTATTTGTTTAAGTGAAATCGTCATTATAAAGTAAAAACGTTTATAATTACGTCGTTAGTAAAAATGACATAACTTTGTCGTTTTAAGCCCGTTTCTCGCGTTTCTTACGCCCACGCTTTTGTATTAAGACGAGTGATCAAAAAATCACATTTTTAGGTTTTTGAGATTCTGTGATGAATAGTGTTTTTACTGTTCATAACAGCTATATAATCGTTTTTATACGTAAAACCCGTTTTTGTCGTATCTTATTCGTTATAGCTCCGTTTTTAGCGATTCTTTCGAACACGTTCTCGTAATTGAAAGTTTTATCATATTATTGATGTTTATAAAGTATAAGTTTCTGTAATGAATAGTACTTTTTATAAAAATTGTTTTATAAAAGTATTAACTATCGTAAACTTGTAAATGGCGTATCTTCTTCGTTATTAATCGGTTTTTCGAGTTCTTTATGACCCCTCGATCCTTGTGACATGTAGTATTTTATAAAATCATAAAACATATATGTAATTTTCGAATTACAAACAGCCCCCTTAAGATATTTTTCCAAAATGTGTTTAAAACTTGTTTTTAGGACTTTTTAGCTTTACCACTTTGTTACAAACCCATTAGAACCCTTAATATCTTATGTCTTACATATATTAGGTCCATTAGGTCATGTTTTGTTCAAGAGAGTCCAAGATAACAAGATTAACATGTTATTTTACCATTTTCACTTGTAATTTATTAAGTAAATCTTTTAAAACCCTAATGTGTTCATAAACATGTTTATATTTAAACAACATGTTAACAAACTTATAGATCCATTATTCCATGATATATACAACAACATGACATAAGAAAAAGTGTATAATTTCATAACCATAGGTAAAAACTCTTTTTACATATTCAAAGGTTCTAAATGGTGATTTAGCTATAAAGAACATGTCTTTGCTCCAATACTTGCAAATGGTTAACCAATGCTTGTAAACACCTTAGAAGGTCTTAGGAATGATGTGTGTATGCTTGTATAAGTGGTTATAGAAAATTGTGGTATGGAATTGTGTAAAGGGGTTTTTGTTCCTGGCCGTGGCATGTATAGAGAGAAATGAGGGAGAGATTTTTGTGTTTTACACCTTAGGAATGTGTTTTGTATGTTTTCTTACTAGTTAAGCCTTTATATAGGGCTTAACTAAGGTTAAGAAACTCTAGTTAAGTTAACTAGGGTTAAGTTAAAGGAAAATATCTAAAAGATATTTTAATAAATATCTATAAATATCTCATAAATATCTATATAATATATTCTTATATTATCTTGCATAATATTCTGGTAAATATCTTGTTAATTAAAACGCAGAGCTATGACCAAGGTTGAGGAACAAAGATGACACGGTTCATAAAATGATATTTTATGATCATAAGAATATAGCGAGAATGTCGTAAATTTTTACGGTATGCTCAAAAAAAGAATTAACGTACGCTCGCGATCAAACCGTTGACTCGCGAAACGTCAAAAATAAAATATCAATTCTTCTCCAAATTTTTCATAATAAAATAAGAAAATATTTATTAGTGGCAAATAAAATTTTAAATGTCGACGCTCGTTCACGGAAACTCGTAAAATAATATTTACGACATCGGGCACGCAATCGTCGTACAATGACCTAAAACACGGGGTGTTATAGTTTTCTTTGTCTTTAACATGTACTTCAGCTTGGATCTTTTCTTTACTTGTAGAAAATACAATGTAATATGTATAAACTGAGTTGACTTCCCCCAGTTCATACTACATGTCTTCAAGCAGTTCATCTACTTCTTTTTATTGAAGTTTCTGAATCAGCTTCCCCCCAAACAGACAACCATTTGAAGCAAATATGAAACTTTGATGTAGTTGACATATCTTCTAACTATAGCAGTTTAAGCATGCTTCAGAATCTGTAGAAGATGAAGTAAACCACACTTAGCAGCAAAACTGACTTCGTTATTGCGGATAAGCAGCGAATTCGTTTAGGGGAACATGCAAGAAATCAGCAAGATCTTCACACCTATGCGCATACTTCAAAAAAAAAACAAGTCGTAGAGGTCGAAACTATAACACCAAAGTCAATTAATTCCTAGATGTTTTGTACATCAAAGTCAATTAACTCCCAAATATACACATTTCTTCCTCCTGATTGTTGCAATCTATCGAAATATTCAAACGAAAGAGAAAATGTTCGAAGAAAGATGAGGAAGCATAAGTCAAGGACACATCTCTTCCCCTGGTATATTTGATGACCATCAAACATAATCATAATATGTGTACGCCTGAATATTAGATAATATGACCATGTGTGAAGTATCATAAAATTGGTTAATCATGAAAATATCTGGTGAGAATCAATTGCCGATAAAAAAACCTTTATTCGTTTCTCCTCTGACTAATTCATTTCCAACCTCGTATTTTGTCGGCTCTCTTTAATGACCACTGATGTAGAAAACTTAGTATTACACAATTGATGCTTAAGTAGAATAACCCAAACTTGTGTCATATATCTTGTACTATCCACGTGACTCTAAACTTATATTGGATACTACAACGTAATTCCTTTGAGTAGAGTTGACCTAAGTCTCTTGACAAGTCCTCAACTATGTGAGACACTGAGCACTACAATGTAACTCCTTTAAGTGATAGCAAATGTACGCATTGAGCACCCCAAAACAAAAAAAAAAAAAACTTTTTATTCGTTTGTAGATCACACATTGCTAGATTTGACAAGTCTTCATCAATATCGGTTATAAGCTCGAACAAGTTATCTTTAAAAGACATCATCCAATCAACCCCGACTTTTAAGATATGATAAGACCATGCACCCGTGAAATTTCACTTCAACTTCAAATGAGTGATACAAATTTATCCCCATAGACATTTCTTGCGGTTAACTCCCAAAAATAGCCTTTTTAACGGTTTTACTGAATCTTCGATAATGATCTTTTAAGCGATATGCGATGTTTTTGTTTCCGAAGAAATACCACTTTCAAAGTATTTTAACTAAATTTCGTGCCTTATATCATGTTTAGTCTAAAAATCAGATCCAGCCCAATGTGACATTCAGTCCATTTTATCATTTCAGTGAAAGGCCCAAAAAATAATGAAATATTTAGATGGCACATCGATACTCATTATTGGTATATCATGCCAACCCATTTATCAAAAAACCTATCATACTTAGTATAATAACTTCTACCACAACCCTAATATTATTTCATTCGCCGCTCATTGTCCTTCTCTTCTCCCATACGCAGTTATATCTCTCCAAAAAAGTAGCAGCCACCAAACTGTATCTTATCTATTTCAAACCATACGAAACCATAGCTCTTATTTTTTTTGGCATAATCCCATGAAGAACATAAGAGACCGTTGGCTTCAAGACCTTATACACGGGTCTCAGGTAGGGTTTATGTCTTGTTCTTGTTTTGTTTTTGTTCAAAGATCAATGAGGAAACTTCTTATCATGTTGTTGATCTGTTAAAGGTCACACATTAATTGTTTCAACATGAAAAAGGATCTGAGATCATTTTTTTTCTATTCAATTTTGAATCATTGGTTGTGTGAAGAAGATGGGTGAGAAGTTGTTATTGAGGAGGATGGGAATTAGGATTAGAATGGATTTGTTTGTTTTGACTAAGATGGGTTTGTTATTAAATATCAATAACAACCCGGTTTTTCAAACAAAAGAAAGTTGTATGATTCAGTGCGCTTTATCTTAAAAAGAAGAGAAATCTTCTTTGTCTTGAGTAATTTTTTATCAAATTTTTTTTCAAAAGTTTAATCTGATACCACAAAAACATCACGAATCACCTTTATAGCTCTGATACCACTTGTAGGTGATCAAAGATCCACTATCTCAGGAGGTCGGGGAAGCTCATAGTATGAATAAGCCATAGCAGAGAGAGAAAGTTTTTCACAATTTCAAAGGTTTTTTATTAAAAGAGAAAATGAAAGGAAAATACAATTTTGAGCTTCACCCCTCTAATGTTGATTAGAGGGGTATTTATAGGCCTAACACAAGGGAAGTTACAACTAATTATACTTCTAGCCCTTGTGTTTTAACTTACTAATAAACTAGTGTAATTCCCATAATGACACCACATTTTTAATCCTAACATTTTTCATAAAATATTTTACTTAATAAGGATGACCAATCTACGGGTACCGTTGTCATGAAACTAGAGGAAGAACAAACAGTGTTCTATTCTCTTTTGTGTTGTTGTTCTGCAGCGTTGTTTTGTATTTGTTGTGTTCTGAATTGGGTTTATCCAGGTAAAGGATAGGTTGAATACATTGTTAAGTTGAGGTTAGTCATGGGGGAACCTGTGTTATTTTTTTTAATTTTGTAAAACAGAGTTGTTCGATATGGCGTTGTCAATTTAAATAAAAGGAGATTCTTCACATCTTGGTGGGGCAACTATTAAGCTTACAGCCATGGAGGATGAGTACTGTTTGCATGACCTTTTTGGGTACGGTTATATGGTGTCTACTGGATGGCTGACAATGTTGATTTTTTCTGCAATCTTATTGTTAAAAGCTAACATAAAGTGGGAACACATTAGCAAAAGACTTTAGACATAACTATTAGGACGTGTTCATACCCACCTTACCTGATACATCTGAGTTATACATCTGATGGTTTTCTCAGTTGTTATTTCTTTTTCATAGCAACCTTACACTGATTCGTGTTACTAAGCGTGTCTGTGGAGCCTTGGATACATTGTAGTAGGGCAGCCTCCTAGGTTTGCATCCATACTTTATGGTAGTGCTTACGGTTGTGATGACTATGAGCAGGTTTGATTAAAGCTATGACCGTCTGTGTCTTGGCAAGGAAGATTAACATATTTGCACCTAGGGGTGTCAGTAGGGTCAGGTTGACCCGACCCAAACCTGATCCCGAACCCGATAAGGCTTATCGGGTCAGGTTAAATCAGGTTGAAAATTTTTTTTGGGGTGTTTTGACCTAAATCCGATAACCTGATAGTGTTACAGGTCGGGTTAGGGTTGAATTATATTTCTTATCGGGTTATCGGGTCAACCCGATAAGACCTGAAATATGCTTTTTATTTTTCTTTAAAGAAAACGTTTATAAGCCAACATTAGTCTTGATCAGTAGATAGGTAGTTAAGTTACATGTTTATAAAACTTTATATTTTTTTTTATAGATTTATGATAGTATATATATATATATATATTATATATATCATTTTTATATATATATATATATATATATATATATATATATATATATATATTATACACTAGAAAGATATAATGCATGTGACATAAGGTAATCTAGGAGTTTTACTTACTTAAAATCTGTTTAACCAAGTTTTCTATTACTTTTTTTAGTCTGTGATTTCATGTTAAAAAGCTTTTATATGTTGTTCCATGTCAAAGAAAGTAAGGTAAGTGGCCTAGATATGTATCTGTCATAATTTTTTCTCAGTTGACTATTTTTTAGTAGTAGTGCAACTATCAGTGAACAAGATTCGAAACTCAAATAACAATGCTACATGACAATAATGCTATGTTTTAAGGTGAACGTTTGGATCAAATCTTGTAAATGGTTTTAGTTTGGGTCGTTTTGTCTCAAATTAGTTAATAAAAAAACATAGTTAAAAGGGAACAAGTAAAAGACATTGAAACTTGAATGTTGTGCGTGCCTCCAAAATTATTTTTTCTAAAGTTTTATATGGTTGTTGTATTAATATTGTTATAACCCGACAACCCAAATAACCTGACTAGACTTAACCCGACCCGCTAAACACCCGAACCCGATAACCTAATTTCTTATCAGGTCAGTTTTTAAAAACTTAAAACCCGACTCAACCCGGCCCGATAAACCTGACTACCCGATAACCCGACCTGATAACACCCCAATTTGCACCCATGGCGAATGTCTACTCTCTTCGTTCCTTAAGCTCTACTCTGAGCCACATATCTATAACTGAGCACCCTTCTTATTATTGGTCATGGGTTATTGTGATTATTTGGCTGGGTTGAGAACGAACCCGCAAATGATTTACAGACTAGATTGGTAATGTGGTTGTGTTTTCAGCTAAAAGCTGAGAGGAATTTGTTGTTTATCATAGAATGTGTACACCTGATATGAAACCTAGGTTGTGATGAATATAGCTCTATGGATGGGTTTTTCCTTTTCGTAACTTCATGTCAAGCTATCCCGTGTCATTCAATTGTTCCTATTAAGTGACAGCCTCCAACGAGAAACCCATTTGTTGCTTTTACTTAATAAGAACAATTGACGCCACAAGAGCTTTTGGCAAGAAGTTATAAAAATCGCCTGAATAATCATTAACTATAGTACGCTTGGGATGGTATGTTGGCGTAGCAGCCTCACCTATGTTAAGACTACAATCGGTACCAATATTGTCATCTTTGGAATGTGTCTGATCGTACTCTGGAAGATTCTAGAAAATGTGTCTATTGTGTATGAATGTTTGTGTCCTGAATGCGCACGTTGGTGTCATAGCTTGGTAAACTCTTATGTTTGAAGCGATGGCAAAAGTCCGCTTTTTCCTACTCTTGAGGTCATGGGTTGTTAATAACTTTTTGTCTATAACCATAGCATCTACTATTTACAGATCAGATTTTTGATGGATAATGAAGAGATGTGAGTGACAACTGAGGAAACCATCTGGTGTATAACACCAATGGATCAGTTAAGGCGGGTATTGACATGACCCAAGAATTACGGCCTAATTTTTTTGCTAATGTATAGCATCTATCATTCACCCTCTTACGATTCACTTTACCAGTGATACAATATTGTTTAATTGTAATCGTTGGCCCAGGAAGGGAACGTCTGGCCTGAAAGAAATGGTGTATTAGTTCCATGAATTGTTGCGTCTATGCTATATTCCTTTTTGGTATGTCTAATAAGGCATGCTATGATGAACTAAATTTTGAGCCTTTTGAACACACAAATGCTCTTTGCATTGCGATAAAACAAGATTAAGTGGAACGATTAGCTGGCATTGAACACTTACCAAGATATAATAAACGATCTATTATAGCATCTGCCTTTTACTTTCTCAAAAACTTAAGCTCTATACGATCAGATGTTATTGGTTTCTTAAAGAAGTGTCTGATAGTTGGGTTATAGGATATTGGATATCATAACACAATGGTAGATTATGGGTGAATTATAGAGAGAGAAAGACTAGAGAGAAAAGTTTTAGTGAGAGAAAGTAATATTTAAATTATGAAATGACCGACCACCTCTTCCATGGGATAGAAGAGGCTTATATAGTGTTACACAAAACAGGCCCATAGGCCTTGTAATGGGCTTACACATGGGCTTTAATACCCGACCCATACCGTATGTCATATGATTAACTAGTCACTACGAGCTACGATAAATTGTAAAATACATGGGGTGACCTAATCTTTTTCTTAAACGTAACAATCCCCCCTAAGGGAGGTCACCCTAGAAAATACAAACTGAAGCTCAACAATCTTCTAATTGTTCTTGTGTTCCAACTCGTAGTCTTTGATTCTTTATTTGATATCTTGTACTTTGATGTAGTGATCTTTTATCTTTAAGCTTGAGCTTGTTCCTTAGCTCGACTTGTGTGTGATCTTGAGATTCTTTGAGATCATCAGCCAAATGTAATCTCCAATCATCATCTTATGATCTTTTGCCATCTTGTAATCTTGTGTCTTCTGGACCGACATGCTCATACCTTTCTTGATCTTGAAAGCTTGAATATTCTTTGTTCTTGAAGTTCTTTAACTTTAACACTTGGTCAAGAAGGACGTTTTAGTAGTATAGAAGTAGGAGAAGGCCTTTTGAAACATTTACTTAGGCTTTCATGATGTCTTAAGATGTGTCGGTAGAGTATGAGCATGTGGTTGTGAGTTTGACTTATCTCTGCCTACTAGCTGCTACCGTTAGGAATACCTACAGGTTTACATTAGTAATAAATGAAAGAGTCTTTGTTCACTTTCGTGGAATACGGTTGTAATAACCACGGTTCTGCATTAATTAGTATAAATACTGCCTGTAATTAGGTAGAATTTTAAAGAATCTCCTTGATATATCTGGGTTTTCGTTTCTGTACTAGTCAGTTTCAATATCAGAGCTTTCCAAAGCAGACAACGCGATATGAGTGAACCAGTGAGTTACTATCTTACTGATTGAAGAGAAAAATAGATTTGAAAATCAATCGCCGTGTTACTCGTAAAAGTGTTTTTGTAACACATCGAGAGTTTTGAGTGTTTATCAAAATTCATCAACCGTTAATTCATAAACTGGACCAAATCGATATCTAGTGTCACAAGTTTGATCCATTTAGGATCTTACGAGTCACATGCCTAGAACTTGTTTGATGTTGGCTCTAGTAGGATTCCATCTTCACTATGAATACTGAAGTATCACTCGGATGTTTAGGCAATACCATAAGGATAATGCGTAGGACTGTTAAGATATTCCTTGTTTTTATAGTGTATGAAAGACAAGTATATTGGATTAATGTCCTAATGAGATTTATTTATGATCTTTTGGCTCTAGACTCAATAGTGCATTTTGGTTTTAGTGATCGGAGGCTGGAGCAGACTGTCACCTTTTTAATATCAACTAACTCGGAATGAGAAAGTCATAGAAATGCGGTGAATCTTGTGAGAAATGAAACAGAGTTGTTGATGGAGATTGAGTGCTGGTAGGGGAGGTATATGCATTGCGTTATTGGGTCCATGACGACTATCTTGAATATCAAACAACATCTTGGTGTTTTTGATAGTTTATGCATTGACCCGGTTTCTGCCTAAGTGTATGGAGGGCTTTTTTCTTTTTACCCTTTATCCTTACAATTATTTTTCATTCTTTAACCCCTTCAGTGCTTACTGAGACTTCATGACTAGTACTTTGTTGGGTTTGTTCCAGTACAAGCTCCATCTCAGTTGGCACTATTTCCTTATTATCACTTTTATTTTTTTTATACATACCTTAGGACTTTACACTAATAGTGGGATTCTCCCTGGGTTAGATACTCTAGTTCTGGCTGGATCTAGGAACGAATACCTAACTTTTCACATATTAAATCCAATAAAATGAAATGCATGGTCGGTCTTTTGGTACTGTTCACCTTGCCATACAACCATTTGAAACGCTCCCCCTCAACATGTGCATCGATATACAAAAATGTTTAGCACATGGAGGATGGAGCACACACATGAGTCCATAAAATTACATTTTTATAAGGTTTCATATTTTAATCATATTTTCTCCCCTTATCAAAAATTTCAAACCCTTTGATATTTTAGATATCAATTGATTCAAATATGTTAAAAAAACTAGGAGAAAAATGTGCCGATTATTCACAAGCCGATTAGGGAACATATTAATGCTCCCCCTCAATTTATGAGGGTATGTGTGAGTGTCAAGTATAATAATTTTGAAAGATTTTGAGTTTAACAAAAAAACTCATAAAAAATTTATACATTGACACTTAACACCTAAAGATACACTACATAATAATAATAATGTACAAGATATATTATACAATATAAGATTATATTGACTTGAGTACCGGAATGATTAGATCATTTTGTTCTTTGAATGAGTCTGTAGTCAACATCTCTTAACCTTCCACTAACAAAGCTTTTGAGACTCCTGAAAATTCACCTTATCTTGAGCCTTCTCTGAATAAGCTTGATGAACTTTTGACTCCTTCATTTATCGTCCTCAAACCAAATCCTATGCTCCATGCCAGGGTTGAACTTGAACAGCTCGTAGTCTTTGACCATGAAATCCCGCTTTTTTAGAATTTATCACTAAACTTGTGCACCTCAGTCTCCCTCGTCATCTTCTTTTGATTATTCCTATCTCTGTAGATTACGGCCCTTGGCTTATGGACAATGGTGTAATCTTCTTTGATCCCATCTCGGCTATGTAAGGTTGAGCTTTGTTTGATAGCTCTCAATACCGAGTTGCAAGTCTTCCACGCGCTGTCTGATGACTATGTTCCTAATCCGTAAGTTGACTATGTTGAATAGATAAACTTTGTCAGCTCCAGATAAGTGGCTTAGCTTTCTTTGAAGATGAAGCAGGTACAAGTCTTCAAAATCATTCGGATGCAGATTTTTAAAGTTGGCTTCCGAGATCTTGTATTCATTGTAGTCAGCTCTGCGTAAAACAATCTCTCTCAAGTATGTGTAACCGTATCTGGAGGAGGTCTTGAGACTGACAACACTAAGAATCCTCATGTGAGATTGGACTGCATTTCTATCAAAAAAGGGCACTATCCTGGTCTTCCGCGCGATGTAGAATTCCATTCGTGCCCTTTTTGGGGGGGGGGGGGGAACCACTGTGTCGTCAAGTACAGTAGGCGGCACTATATCTTAGACACGTTCACTTTCTATCCATAGTGACTGGTACTAATTCTTCGAGCTATAAGTCTCGGATAGTAAGTGCTTGCTTTGAGCTTGGTCTTGTCAGAGCATTCACTCCCTCATTTCTTTGTCACCTGATACAAGATATTCCTGGTCTTTATTGAAGAAGTATTGAGTTTGAATTGTTACTAACCGGTTTAGAACTCCGAGAGGTAAAGGTGTTTATGATGTCACGCACGACCGTTTACCATCAGGATTCATCAAATCCATCCGATCTGTTAGTAACAGGTGGCACCTCTTCATTTGAAATTGAATGGTTATGCTATTCTTGTTGAATGGTTCTGTATATCTTGTAAGCTGGACCTTCCAAATCAACTTTTGTCCAAATTTGACTTCTAATCTATTTGCAATACATTCTGTATGAAGACTCTATATCTCTAGTTTTCTGTAGGTTACTTGTATTTTCTTCTTGAATCTCTTATACTCTGTTTGCAGGCATCAGCCCAAGAGTAGTTCTTCTGTCTTAGGTAAGTCATTTGAAGGAATGACCCAGTCTGGTTTAAGTGTTTCCCGTGCTTCTTCTTCTGGTAAAGGCATCAACCTGTCTGGTCGAGTCTTGATCTTTGAAAGGTGGGCAGCACCGGTATCCTCTGATTCAGAGAGATGCATCTCATTTGGTATTGGAATGTCATCAAAAGGCTGTTCAGATAGGGAAGCAGACTTTTTCTTGGAGGAGCTGGAGGGAGCTTCTCGTGTGTCAGAGGTCTTCTAAGCTGAGGATTTCTGAACTGGAGGCTGTTTTGAAGCCGAAGCATCCGAATCATGCCTTTTCTTCTTGCTTTGGTCAGAGTCTTTTGGAGGATGTAGAGGAGGATCTTGGTCATCATGGCGTCTCTTACGAAACTTGGCCATTGCTTCTTTAAACTCCTCCCTATTTTCACAATCCATAGATAACTCAAGAGCATCATAGAGCGCTGAATGCTCCGGATGTGATCTGTAGGAGCCATTTTTAAACATCCGATCATGAAGAATTTATTTCATATCAAATTTAAATAAATCTCTAAAGCGTTCATAAAGTGGAGCTTGGAGAGCGTTGTGAACAGCTTCTTTAACGACCTCATTGACGTATTTGTCAATCTTCGAATACAGATCATGATTTTCCAGCGTGTAAACCCTGGATGAAAGAGCTCGATTAGTCTTGTCCTGGAGCTTGTTTTTCTTCTCAAAGTTAGCACATATCTTTTCCAGTGTAGAGACACGAGTAGCTAGCTCATGATCTGTAGTGCTTTGTTGTGGTAGAGGTGACGGTAGTAGAAGTGTTGTTGTTGTTGTTGCAGTTGTTGATGTAATGGTTGGTGTTTGAACGGGAGGTGACACTGGCTTGGGAGGTGTGAGATCGATGATGGGAGTAGATAGTGGAGGACCTGATGAAGAGGCTTGATGAATGAGAATAGTGACCATGGATTCAACTTTAGTTTCCACATTAGTTTTTCTCGGTTCATCTTCCGATGATTTGTCATTAAGGAATTGATCACCAAAGGTAAATGCATCATCAAGATTATTCATTGATGAAAGAGTCCCAAATGAGCTTGGTGGATTCTCTATGTGGATGTACTCCTCCGTTGTAAGCTTTAAGCTTTCATGTACTTGAGGGTAAACTGTAGTTAAGAAGTCTTCATGCATGGGTTCAAGGTTTGGTCTAGCCTGAACCGCATGACTTTGTCCAGGATTTGATCCAGCCTGGTCTTCTTCTAGTGGAAGGTCCGAGACACTTGGTATTCTTTACCAAGGCGGTCCGCGCTCCCCAACCGGGCCTTTTCATCATGTTTAAACAAGTTCTTTCCTCTAGATCTACCGTGTTAGAAACATCCCCACCTTGTTCTTTACCAACATTTAGGATTTCAGTATCAGCCTTGTTGTTAGATTTTTTTGTATCAGCACTAGTTTCAGCATCTGCAGGAGACGGAGTATCATAGACCACATTCGCAGATGTATCATCATGAGGTTGTGTGCAGAGGGTCCAGTAGATGCATCATGAGTTACTGGAGTCTGCCTCTGAAATATGTATTGATCTGTGGTACTTTGCTTCTTTGGCTTTTGCAGATGTAGAAGTGATTATGGAGCTTGCTCATCAAAGACGATGCCTTTCCCTTTGCCTTAAACTTATGGGAGTTTTTGGATGATCCCTGAACCAGGTTCACGAATGGCCACTCTGCTGACATGTACTTTACCTTGTGCCTGAAGAGCTCTGACACATCAGCTCCTATATCTTTGAATACCCCCGATTTTGTAGATTGTAGTCATCATCTTCCACTGGAGGTTCAAAAGCAGGTTGATCTTCTTCATCTTCTTCGTCTACAAGATGGTCAGACCTCTTTCCCTTGTGAACTTTCATCACTTTACCCTTGTAGATTTTCTTTAAGGGAGTAGGCTTATAGATTCTCTTTCACAGGCTTGGACTCTTTGGCAGGTGCAGGCTGTTTAGACTTACCAGCTGGTAGAGCTTTCTTTTTCTTCCCACCCTCTTCATTTGTCACAGTCGTCGGTTGACGAGGATTACATGCAGTCATTTTCAAATATTTCTCGTAGTACTCTGAATTTCAAATGGCATTAGTGATCAGGTCTTTAAGAATAGACTTCTAAATACCTCATCCACTCCTCCTTTGCAGATGAATTTGAGATTGTCGGGTGGATAGTCATCTGCCATAATGTGAATAGGAGACTGAGGTCTTCTATGAATATTGTTTCTATCCCCTGAGTAACAAATGATCAACTTGGTGAATCAGTAATAAGGAATAACATGAGGCTTAGGCTTCTTTGGTGGTAACTACCATTTAGATAGCCTACATCAGTCTACAAAGAAAGGTCCTGAATTGCCATGACCCCCACGAAACTCTTCCTAAATGAGTTCTGCATAGTCAACATTTGTTCCCGTGACAAAACGCCACAACTTTTGAATAACTGGGTGTCTAGGTCTGTCATAACTAGAAGTGTTGCATGTTAAGCATTGGTTGATCAACCTGCCCGCCCCCCGTGAGAATAAAATTCTCCATGGCTGATAGAGCCTACCGCCTCAAGCTACATATTTGAACTAAATGAAGTTCTTTTGGGTATCCCAGATTGTTCACAAAATCTATTACCAGATCACCATCAGAAGGTGCCACAAAAGGATGTGCGGAGTCTTTAGGAGTAATCCCCAAAGCACTTCTGATAAGATCAGCATTTAGGTCAAACCATAAATCATCCAGTTGAAAGCTGTATACTCCAGTCTTGGTATCCTTTATAAGAGTGTTCTGGAATAACTGAATGTAGTTTGAAGGAACATCAGGTGATGCAGTAAAGGCATGAGCAGTTGGTGTTCATGTATGCGCAAGGGGCATCCACTGCAGATGAGAAAAATAAGGTTCTTTGTTCTTTTAAAGATCCATAAGATCCGTCATTTAGTTGCGTATAGGATCTATATGCGCGGTGTTCCACTTTTGTGTGCCTTTGTGTGTTCATGGTTTGGTGCCTTAGTTATATCAGTCATTAAAATGGGTGGGCTCAATATTGGATATGAATGGGAAAGGATGCGAATATAAGTACCGTGGATAACGTAGTAATAAGCGTATGACAACTCACTCATACTTGATAATGTTGTTCACACAAATCGATGTTGACATCGTAGGGTGGAGTTACGTGTATATCTGGTTATATATTGTAAGATATTCTATATATATATGTGCGAGTCTTCCCACTTACCTAACATTGCCCATGTTCTCCCTTGTATAGATAATGCTGCCAAGGATGAGGACCCGAAGTGCTGGCCGGCTTGCTACCGAATCATTAGGAGGGGGAACGGGTGAACGGGTTGGTAGAGGTAGAAGGGGTAGAAGACCTAGGGAAGGTAATGATGAGCGTGTTAAGGATTTGAATGGTCAAGGAAATAACTAGGGTTTGGGAGCTAATGGGGTGTAGAGGGAGTCAATGGGAATGTAGAGAGAGCCAATAAGGGTGCACCCGACTTCTTGACGATCATTGTCCAGCAATTGCAGAACCGCTTACCCGCCATGCTAGCTCAAGTTAGTAACCGAGAAAATGTTGGAAATCAGAATGGTAATGTGGTTAATGAGAACGTTCAGGAGAACATGGGGAATGTGTTAGTAAATGGCAACCGGGTAGGTTGTTCATATAAGGAATTCTTAGCTTGTAACCCTAAGGAATATGATGGTAAGGGAGGTGCTATAGTTCTTACTCGTTGGATTGAGAAAATAGAGAACGTACAGGATATGAGTGGTTGTAGTAATGACCAAAAAGTGAAATACACTGCTGGTTCATTTTTGGGTAAGGGTTTAACGTGGTGGAACTCTCAAATCCGCACACTAAGCCAGGAAGTTGCTGTTAGTATGTCATGGAATAACTTTAAGTTTATGATTATACAAGAGTTTTATCATAGTCATGAGATGCAAAAGTTGGAATCTAAGTTGTGGAATCACCCCATGGTCGGGCTGGCTATGCTGCGTATACTGATAGGCGCCTCGCCATTGCTCGTTGGCTCCCCCGAGGTGTAGTTCCTATCACGCGCTGGAAACTCCTGAGACCGTGCAGGATGATTTCGAATGTATCCTTATGTATGGCCCTTTGCTCCACCAAATCTTAGGTATGGGTGGCAGCTAGCAAATGAAGCCAAAGACTATGCAGAAGGCAGTGTAGATTTCTGGTGCACTGACCGATGAGGCTGTGAGAAATGGATCAATTAAGAAAGTTAAGAAAAGAGGAAATGTGGGGGAAACTAGCAAGGATAAGAATGGTAGGGATGACAATAAGAGGACTAGGACTGAGAATGTTTTTGCTACTACTGTAAACCTTGTAGGAAGAGAGAACATGGGTACTTGGTCCAAGTGTACCACCTGCAACTCCAACCATGCACCTGGAGGGCCTTGTTGCACATGCTTCAGCTGTAACCGCCCAGGTCATTTGGCAAAGGATTATAGAGGTGTACCGAGGAATGTGAATCTTGTCAATGCTAGAAACCCAACTGTTAGAGCATGTTATGAGTGTGGTAGTACCGACCATGTCAGGTCAGCTTGCCCTAGATTGAATAAAGCACAAGAACCGAAAAGAAATCGTCCAAATCAAGTTGCTGCTAATAATAGGGGTCAGGGTCGTGGAAACCAATGGAACCAGGCTAGGGGTAGGGCATTCATGTTGGGAGCAAAGGAAGCTCGCCAGGATCCAAACATTGTGACGGGTACGTTTACTTTAAACGATCATTTTGCCACTACCTTATTTGACTCTGGTGCCGACTATAGTTTTGTTTCTACTACTTTTATACCTCTGTTAGGCTTAAAGCCCAGCGACTTAGGTTTTAGATATGAGATTAAGATAGCTAGCGGGCAGCTAGTAGAGATTGATAAGGTTATTAAGGGTTGTAAACTGGAAATCGAGGGTCATGTCTTTGACATCAACTTGATACCTTTTGGACATGGGAGTTTTGATGTGATTATAGGTATGGACTGGTTGTCTAATTATAAGGCTGAAATAATTTGCCATGAGAAGGTAGTGAGAATACCACTACCGGATGGAAAGGTGCTTAGAGTAGTAGGAGAGAGACCAGATGAGAAAGCGAGATTGTTAATGAGTGCTAAGGCTAGTGATAAGAAACAAGAAGAGATTGTTGTGGTTAGAGATTTTCCTAAGGTATTCCCGGATGATCAATCTGGATTACCGCCTATTCAGGAAATTGAATTTCGGATTGAGTTAATCCCTAGAGCAACGTCGGTACCAAAGTCTCCCTATCGTTTGGCACCTTCTGAAATGGAGGAGTTGTCTGGACAACTCAAGGAACTCAAAGACAAGGGTTTCATTCGACCAAGTTCTTCGCCTTGGGGAGTGTCGGTATTGTTTGTTAAGAAAAAGGATGGTTCTTTTAGGATGTGCATTGATTATATAGAATTGAACAAGTTGACTGTTAAGAATCGTTATCCACTTCCTAGAATTGATGATCTATTTGATCAACTGCAAGGGTCGCAGTTTTTCTCAAAGATAGATCTTGGTCTGCGCCCCATACCACCCTCAATGAGTGTGCACGAGGATATGGACATACTAAGACATGCTGTTTAGAACTCGTTATGGACATTTCAAGTTCACTGTAATGCCCTTTGGTTTGACTTATGCACCAGCAATATTTATGGATTTGATGAATAGAATTTGTAGGACGTATATTGATAAGTTTGTGATAGTGTTTATAGACGATATCTTAATCTACTCTAAGACTCAAGAGGAGCATGTAGAACATTTAAGGTTAGTCTTGGAACTGCTCAAAAAGAAGTGCAGTTTCTTGGGCATGTGATAAATGGTACTCCGCTCGCTCTCCTGCGCTCGCGCCGGCGCGGCACCCCTAGTAAGGATTGAAGCTGTTAAGATTAGAAAGCCTTAGATTAGAAATCGCCCGACTGAGGTTCGTTAGTTCTTAGGCTTGGCTGGGTATTATTACATAGTTCATTGATGAACTTCTCTAAGATAGCCCCAATGTTCTTACTATCTTGACTCAGAAGAGTAAGACTTTCGATTGGGGTGAGGAACAGGAATTGGCATTTCAGACCTTGAAGGATAAGTTGTGTAATGCGCCTGTTCTAGCTCTCCCCGATGGACCGGAAGACTTTGTGGTATATTGTGATGCGTCCGGGATAGGACTAGGCTGTGTGTTAATGCAAAGAGGTAAAGTGATAGCCTATGCGTCTAGGCAGTTGAAAATTCATGAGAAGAATTATACTACCCATGATTTAGAGTTGGGTGCAGTCGTGTTTGCACTTAAGATCTGGAGACATTATCTGTATGGGACAAAGAGTGTCATCTATACGGATCATAAGAGTCTTCAGCATATCTTTAGTCAGAAAGAGTTGAATATGCGACAGCGTCACTGGATAGAGTTGTTTAGTGATTATGACTGTGAAATTCGCTACCATCCTGGTAAGGCGAATGTGGTGGCTGATGCCCTAAGTAGGAAGGAAAGATTAAATCCTAAGAGAGTTAGAGCTATGAATATGATCCTTCAGTCGAGTATCAAGGATAGGATACTGGCGGCTCAGAAGGAGGCTGTGGATGAGTTTGCAGGATTGCAGAAAGATTTGGATGAAATGATAGAACAGAGAAGTGATGGGACTTTGTTTTACCTGGATCAAATATGGGTGCCTTTGAAGGGTGATGTGAGAACCCTAATAATGGACGAAGCCCATAAGTCAAAGTACTCTGTACATTCAGGAGCTGATAAGATGTATTATGACCTTAGAGATAGTTATTGGTGGCCGGGTATGAAGAAAGACATAGCTGAGTATGTTAGTAAGTGTTTGACTTGTTTAAAGGTTAAGGCTGAGCATCAAAGGCCATCTGGCCTGCTCCAATAACCTGAGATCCCCGAATGGAAATGGGAAGAAATAGCTATGGATTTTATGACTAATTTGCCTAGGACTATTAGTGGGCATGACACAAGCTGGGTTATTATGGACCGATTGACTAAGTCTGCTCATTTTCTACCTATGCGTGAGGATTATAAAATTGATAGATTGGCTAGATTGTATTTGAATGAGATAGTTGCTAGACATGGTGTGCCGATCTCAATTATATCGGATCGTGATAGTCGTTTCACATCAAGGTTTTGGCAGTTAATGCAAGAAGCATTAGGAACCCGTTTAGACATGAGTACGGCTTATCATCCTCAGACCGATGGTCAGAGTGAGCGTACCATTCAGACTTTGAAGACATGCTTAGAGCGTGCGTCCTGGACTTTGGGGGAAGTTGGGATGTTCATCTTCCGTTGGTTGAGTTTTCGTATAACAATAGTTATCATTCTAGTGTGAGGTGTGCGCCGTGTGAGGCATTGTATGGTAGAAAGTGTCGTTCGCTAATTATGTTGGCTGAAGTTGGAGAAGGTCAGTTGATAGGACCTGAGTTAGTGCAGGAGACTACTGAGAAGATCTCGCAGATTAAGGATAGACTTAAGGCTGCGCGTGATCGTCAAAAAAGTTATGCTGATAAGAGGAGGAAGCCTCTAGAGTTTAGTGTAGGTGACTATGTCTTGCTCAAAGTGTCGCCTTGGAAAGGTGTTGTACGCTTTGGGAAGAAAGGGAAATTAGCACCTAGATTTGTTGGACCTTTTAAGATTATTGAGAAAGTAGGCCCAGTATCCTACATGTTAGATTTGCCTGAGGAGTTAGATGGTGTTCATGACACGTTCCACGTGTCGAACCTTAAGAAGTGTTTGGCTGATCCAACACTGCAAGTGCCCTTGGATGAGATTCGAGTTGATGATAAGTTGAATTTTGAGGAAGAGCCTGTGGAAATTTTAGAAAGAGAGTTTAAGAAGTTGAAGCGGAGTAGAATTTCCATCGTCAAGGTGTGGTGGAATTCAAAACCTGGTCCTGAATTCACGTGGGAACGTGAAGATCAGATGAAATTGAAGTACCCGTGATGAGGTGTCATTTTATACACTTTTTCGGGGTCATTTAACCCCCTAAATCGTGCATTTATGCCCAAAATAGGTACTTAATTGTTCCTTTTTAGGTATTTCGCATTTGGAAGGCAGTTGGAAGAAATACACGTGACTTGGGCTCATTTGGAGAAGAAACGGACAAGACTACGAACCAACACCAAGACTCTTGAAGATTTGTGCTCACAGAGCTTGGAGACGGCGTCACCAACTCTACATGACACCGTCACAACCCACCTAATGACGGCGTCAGCATGCACCGACTTGCACGCAGATTTAGAAGATTCTACTCACGACTAAAACGCGACGCCGTCGCAGCGATATTCTTATAAATATAGACCCGAATTTAGGGTTTTAAGTGTGTAACTTTAGAATAAAAAGAGGGTACGAACCCTAGTTCGTTTAGCAGCTGTTAGGGAGGATTTTAGGGCCTTAAAACCCTATTGTAACTCCTTCAACTCATGTTTTAATCAAGTAAGACTTATTTAATCATTTAATATGTCTTGTTGTGTGATTCCTATTTGCTTTTGCTTTATCTTTAACATGCTTGGCTAAACCTTCTATTGTGTTTATTTATGATTGTATGAAACCTATAATGTAGATCTTAGTGGTGTTGCTTCTTGTGATGATTATGCATGTTAGGTCTTAGAAAACCAGCTTTTGTCTGTAATGTTGTTGATATGTCTAAGGAAACATGATAGTGTAGAAAGGGTACTATCGGGTAACAGTCTTCATACTACCTTGCCCCTTATATGGTTGATCCACTCTTAATATATTTCACATACATTTAATATACCCTTAGGGGCCTTGTAATAGTCTTCATACTACCTTACTTGTGCGTTGCCTTAACGGAATATTAAATAGACGGCATGTTAGTGTAATATGTTCATGACTTAGGAAATAGTTACATAACTCATCATAAGTATGACAAAGCAACAACACTAGGAGAAGTGATTAGGCTTGAAACTAACCTTTAAAATATATAAATAAATATATAATACTTATAAATATATAATAAGGATAATTATCAAGAAAATCAATGAAACCGGAAGTAGTATATGATATTCCCGGGTCGTTTATCCCCAAC
>BQNB010123470.1:0-20093 GCA_026074375.1 Tanacetum coccineum
TTTCCAAAGTTTTAAGTCTATGGTCAAACCCGAATAAAGAACCAAAGTTTAGAAGGTCTTGAAGAGAAGTACTTGGAGCTGTTGTTGATATGGGAAATGGTGTTTGTTGCATATGTATGATGAGAATAGTAGGTGGTAGAGGAAGAGTTGTTACAAACATAAGAGGTGGCTCAGCAATAATTGTTACCAGAACATCTACCAGTGAAGTTGCCTCAGTGTTAAGATTAAATATTTAGTCAATACATGTATCTGGTCTGGGGTTAAGCATGTTAGACACGAAGCCAGATGACACAGAAGAACTCTGTTGTTGACCTTCAGGATTGATCAGAGCGGTGAGTATCAGTATGAGTATCTTTCTGTATCCTGAGAACTTGAACATTAGGCAGTGGACTGCTGTCATCACAAGTGCCACAGTATCTCTTCCCTCCAGATTAACGTTCACGTCCTGGTATAGCACATTCGCTTCGACCTCTTCATGTGTCTCTTCTTCATTTATCATATCTCCCTCAACATTTGCATCTTGAATTACATCATCACTGTCTTCATCATCAGTGGATTCAACATGAGAAGGTGTTTGAACCCTTGGATCAAAGCTATCTTCTTCATTTACTTCTTCATCTTGCTTTGCTTCATCATCATGAGTTGAAAACTTGGGATGAACGAAGTCATCACCATCATTGTCAGATTCAGTTCGTTCATCATCATCGTCATCTTCGTGTTCACTCACATTCTCTTCATCATCATCTTCTTCTTCACTTGACTTCCAAGAGATTTGCTCATCATCAGATTCATAAGTCGGTACATCGGGAACCCCTGGTGTAACACCAGTTCCTTCATGTGCACCAGAACCGCTGGGTTGAGAGATGTGAAGTTGTGTTTTGCTTCTTTCAATGGCCAGTTTCATTTGTTCAGCCTCAGTCAATGCTATGTCTGAGAGAGTTTCCAATCCAGGAGCTGGTTGCTTTTTCTTTCCAGACTTTGCTACCTTAGTCGTTGCTTTGACTCTTTTACTAGAGGAAGGCTTGGGTGCTTCATCAGACTTTGTTCTGGAAGATCGACGTACATATTTTGGTTTTGGTTGCACCTTTCTAGTAGCAAGATCATGGTAAGTCTTGACGCTTCAGATTCTTTCATTGCTGGATTGGTTAGATAGTCTGGAAGAATGGCACCGTATCTTTGAACAACTTCATGCTGACGAATGAATCTCATAGTTGTGAGAATAGGATCATCATTAGCCATGTGCTAGTCTACCTTGTTTCTTCTTGGAATGGATTGGTCTTGTGACATGAAGTGATTGATGATAACTTTTGTGAATCTTGGGTAAAACATGTATTTGTTCTTTCTTGACTCCTTGTTTTTGATTTGGAAACTAGGTCTTCTCAAAGAAGGTAAACATAGTTAACTTTCTCCTAGTGATACAATCCCTAAAGTATCTGAGCCCTAGAAAGACTAAGTGTGTCAATTCCAGTTACTTTACCACTGAGACACTTGTTGATGATGGTTCCAAAAGTTCTCTAAGATTGAGGTAACGTATCAACTTTGACATCAGAGAGTAATTTGATGTTTCTAGGGTAGC
Organism: Tanacetum coccineum; assembly: GCA_026074375.1. Taxonomy (NCBI): domain Eukaryota; kingdom Viridiplantae; phylum Streptophyta; class Magnoliopsida; order Asterales; family Asteraceae; genus Tanacetum; species Tanacetum coccineum. The sequence continues at coordinate 1,577 of BQNB010123470.1, forward strand.
CAAGTTCTCTAATGAAGGTTAATATTTCCTCTTCAAATGGAGGATCTACAAACTTCTGTCCATGAAGTTTTGGATAAATCAAAAGCATGTTTCTGAAAGTTTCCATATCAAAGGAATAGCTCTTCTTGTTCATCTTAAATCTGATGTGATGCTTTTGATAGGTAACTGTAGCCCAAAACTCCTGCATGTAGACGGCAGGAACACTGGCAGTGATCAAGAAGGCTGGATAAAAAGGAGTGAGAGTGAGAACATCCAGAGCGACTTGAAAGGTAGGTTCCTTGGGCTTGAATGTTGTGCTCAATCTGTAGTTGCAACTTCCAATCGTAAGACGTTGTTCTCTTAGAACAAGAGCATCGTCTAAAGCTTGTTGTTGTTCTTTAGTGATACTCATGATTCTGCTAAGAAAGAGTCGATACAGTTTATATATATAACCAAGTTTATATAGTCACTATATATAGAGACCCTGAATTGGCACTTATTGCATATAACACATTGAGAAGGATAACCATTGAAAGAGTAAACTTAAATTGGCTTAGTTGAAGTAATCCAATTTTAACTTGATTAGATTTCAAAGTTAATCAACTTTAAATTTGCTACCTAACACAAGTTTTAATTCACCTTTTGGTTTGAATCTAAGTGTTTATGATAATTAGCCATTTTGAATCCATTAAGTATGATTGAAGGTGAAAACTATGAATTCGGACTCTAAATGTTATTGCAAATTCAGATGGTAAAGGTTACTGCGAATTCGGATGGTAATGTGTTCTGCGAATTCGGGCACACTATGATATTAAAAATTTGGGCCCTTATGGTATCTGCAAATTCGGACCCTACTGCCAACTGAGAATTCAGACACTACTTTCAATCTGCGAATTCGGATACTAAAGGCTCCCTGCAAATTCGTATCCTACATCAAAGTGCGAATTCAGACACAACAAGTAATCTACAAATTCGGATATTGAAGGCTCATTGCGAATTCAGGCTTTAAAGACATACTTCGACTTCGGTTGAAACTATCTCCTACGAATTCGGATGACACTGTCACCAGCGAATTCCAATAACACTATGAACTACGAATTCGAATATGTCTAATCCTGCGAATTCGGATTTGTCTAAATATTTGAAATGTTAATTCGAGTAACAAGCGTTTTTCCACCTCAAAATTCAATCATTTAGTGTCATGGTATTCACAATAACATGTTAGAATCTTTTAAACTCACATATTCATTAATAATAGTACAAACGAGCACTTCAAATTAGAAGAACAAATTATGCGTACGAACATTCAATGAAGCATATATTGGTTAGTTCACACAAAACCCACAATCTTTTTCAACTAAAACTCAAAACACGCACAATTCGGCATACAAAATCACACAAAATAATCTTAAATGTTATCTAAATTAAAAGCTGCTATAACCGAGTCATTATCACCCACTGATAAGCAAAACCCCTCAACGAATTTATGTTTTTATTTTGTTTTGATTTTTGAAGAACCCTAATTTGATTATTAGGGTTTTCGAAATTGAAACTTTGTAAAAATGTAATGCCTTCGAGATGTGAGTTCATTGGGGGGTGAAAGAACCATTCATTGTAGTTGTACCTTAGCTTGACAGTTCTGAATTCGAGTATGGAGAGGGACGATCGAGATAGGGGTTTTAGACAAAATTAGGTGTGTGTGTGTGTGTCGGGACACGGGGTGGGGTGGTGTTATAAAACAGATATGATTATTAACACCTACATCCCCTGAACATTGAGATCTTTTCCCTTTTTAGATATAAGATTGATTAGGCATAAACAGGTTAGCACAATGGCACATATAGTCCCTATAGTTTTAACTAATATACCTAACAACTTAATCATGCACATATTCTCACTCAAGTCATAAACAAATAACATGAAAGGAACACATAAGCTAAATTTAATTAACTTTTCCAACGATTGATATTCCGTTATTGTTTAAAACCTTTATCCCTTTTACTAAATGAGCTCTTGAAGAAGATTTTTGACATTTGCTCCCCCTCAAACAATGACCCATTTTCTATTTAAAGAGCTGTAGTCGTTGTTTAAGAAGTCAAGTGTCTTTGAAAAAACTTTTTCTGATGAAGCAATGTTTTTATTCATGAAAAACAAACACCAATTGTAAATAAGATTTCTCTTATTTTCACACATAAGCGCACTGACACGTACACTCATAGAATATAGGAAGTACGGGTTATGATGCAAAGTAATCATAAGCCTTTGTATGGTCATAACATAGACCATACCCGAGAATAAATTCCCGTTATGAGGTCAAGTTTTCTTTTTGAAAAACTTGCCTTTAAGATGAAGATCGGGTTGCTATCAGAAATAATAGCAAGCCATGTGGCATGTTTTGAAAACATTTGGAACTTCTGCTCGAACTTCATTTACAGCCTCGTATCATTATTGAATGACATTTCTAAGACCGTAAATGTTATCTATTTTCAAAAGACATGCCATTATTACCTCTTTTTATATTTTCTCATTTTTTAATTTTTTATTTGGTTTTGAAGATTTTATATTTTTATATTTTGTTTTTATAAAAGTTTTCTAAAAATGAAAAATGAAAAATCTTTTTTAGAACTTGTACGAGAGTATGATACAGGATATTTGGATAGGTACCACCACTATTCATCAACTTCATTTGCCAATTGTTTTAGATTTTCTGGCGTAAAACTTCGCATTCCCAGCTTGTTGGTAAGAAATTCAATTCTTTCTCTTGCGAGTACTTTTGTGAAGATGTTCGCCAATTGATACTCCGTATTGACAAAGTAAAGTTCAATCACCCCATTCTCAACATGCTCATTGAATAAAGTGAAATCTGATGCCTATATGCTTCGACCTGGAAATGTTGAACATAGTTACAGCTTAAGGCGATAGCGCTGTTTTGTTATCCTTGTAAATGGAAATTTATTGAATCCCAAGGCCTAGTCGGTAATCTGTGATTCGCATCTAAATGAATTTGAGAAAACATCTCGCACTTTAGCAATTATATTAGCTTCCGTATGGATTTCGCAGTGCTTTTTCTGCCTTTTTTCATGACCAACTAACGAGTGATCTCCTAGAAACTACATACTACCAGATGTGCTACGGCGTATATCTTGACAACCAGCATGATCCGAATCTGAAAATGTTGTTAGTGTAATTGAAGAATCCTTCAAACACCATAGTCCCCAATTCACGGTTCCTCGTAGATACCAAAAGATCCTTTTGACCGCATGTAAGTGCTTTTCGGTAGGGAAAGCCTGATACCGGGCACACATGCATATAGAAAATTATAGGTCAGGTCTACTGGCTGTGAGATACCACGATATTGTGATGGTCTTTACGAACTTTCCCTTCTTTTATCCTCATCCGTTTGGGGATTTTCTCCACATGAGTAGTATCACTGGGTCACAAGAGTTCAAAGCCATATTACTTTAAAGATTCAAGGGCATATTTTGACTGGTTAATAAAGATGGCCATCTGGGGATTTTGAAATTTGTTAGTCTTACAAAACATGAGGATTTTAGCCCATCATTGACATCTTAAATTTTGATCAAATGATTTTAGCAATTAGGTCACAAAGTTTAGTGTAGATGAGCAATATAATAAAATATAATATCATCGGACGTTATACTTGTACCAGAAAGTAATGCTTTGCCTTCTTTAGGATGAACATAGTAGGATTCACTAGATTAAAGCCTTTGGAGAAGTCTGGGATATCAGGAACGATAGACAACATGTCATACCCGCGCGGTGGAGCTTGTTTCAACCTATAAAGAGCTTTCTTTAGCTTGTACACGTGATTAGGGTTATCTAGATCCACAAAACTGTCCGGCTGGCTGACATAAACCTCTTCCCACAAATTACCATTCAGAAACGCAGTCTTGACTTCCATTTGGTAGACGACCATGTTCATGTGAGCGACAAATGCGAGAAAAATCCTTATAGCCTCTAATCTCGCAACCAGAGCAAAAGACTCTTCAAAATCAATTCCCTCTTCTTGACAGTAACCACGAGCCACTAATCGAGCCTTGTTCTTTAGAATACCTCCCAGTTTATCTAGCTTTACTTTGTAGATCCACTTTAAAGTAATAACCATAACTTTATCTGGTCGGGGTACGAGCTCTCATACTTCAAGGCGTTCGAACTCATTGAGCTCTTCTTGCATTGCTTCTATCCAGCAGGATTGAGTTAAAGCATCTTTATACGTATTGGGTTCAACAACAGTGTGGAAAGCATCATAGTAATAGAAAAGAGCTTGCTCATGTAACTGCAGCCTTATGGAAACTGGTCTATCAAGTTCACCGATTATATTTTCAAGTGGGTGATCCTTAGTCCATTTACTATTGTGTTCAGAAATTTAGTGATTGGGATGCACAATTATATGAATAGAATCCGATGATGAAGATTGATCAGAAGGTATTTCTGGAATTGGGATACCAAAGTACGGATCATTATCCATATGTGCAACTTTAATATCATGATTGTCTTCTTCAACATCGTTAGGAATGACGAGAGGTTGAATTTTGGGTGTTGTTTGAGAGTTACTTAGTGATGATGCATCTTGGTCAACTGTTGTTGAGGAAGGTGAGCATGGTTAACAACGAGATAACTGGAGCAACTACTTCATTAATTAGAGCAATGACTTTAGGGGCTGGGAGATCAACACTTGGTGGAGGAGTGAGTAATTCATCAAATAACGGTTGAAACAATATATCACAATCAGTTCTTGAAGGTGGTACAAACGGTGTTGAAGGAGGAGGGTTTGGCATGAGTCCTAAACTGATTGTTGCAGGAGTCATTTCATGAAGTGCGGGTCCTAAACTGCTGTGTTCAGAAGCCATTGCAGTCAGCTCATCAAAATCTACATGAATTTTCTTAATGATTCATCTGGTACGTCGGTTGTAAATTCGAAATGCTTTCTTTGTGGGTGCATAACCAATGAAAATACCAATATCAGCCTTCGGTTGTAACTTACCCAAATTCTCACTATCATTTGTCGGATAGCAGAGTGCACCAAATACATGGAAAAATGATAAGTTGGGAGGTTTGTCATGTAAAAGCTCATATGGTGTTTTGCCATGACGAAGACGTACGATGGAACGATTTTGGGTGTAACATGCGGTAGCAACTGCTTCTGCCCATAAGAATAACGGAGCTTTTGCATAAATCAACATTGTGCGGGCAGCTTCAATTAGCGTACGATTACATCTTTCAACGACACCATTTGACTTGTGGGAGAGCGAGCAACAGATGTTTCATGAGAGATGCCCATCCTCTCTAATATTCATGCAAGGTTTGATTAACAAATTTAGTTCCATTATCTATTCTGATTCTTCGGACAGACACTTTAAGCCGTACTGGGATCATCTTGAGAAACTTGATTATGAAATCTAGAGATTCATCTTTTGACCTTAAGAACTTAACACATATGAATTGATTGTAATCATCGATAATGACGAGGATGTACTTTTTTCCATTAATGCTTGTGACACGCATTGGTCCATAAAGATCCATGTGCAAAAGACAGAGTTTTTCTTGGTTGGTCTCTTCAGATTTAGGTTTGTGGGGTTTCTTCTTGCTTTTACCCATTGCACAAGCTAGAAACCAAATGCTCCCTTTTCAAATTTAGCCTTGGGAGAACACGAGACAAGACCGTGTCTAGCTAAATGGATGATTGCACCCAGTTCACGATAAGACAGACGTCGGTTCCATTAGCCAAGACTTAGGTCTTTGATTGGCCTTTGAACAAGAGGAATTTATGGGAGAGGCGCCATATAATCTCCAAGAGATAGAGTGTATAGATTATTTCCTCGAGATCAGCAATTGATTAATAACTTTTACATTACGAATGAGCAGGTGTGTAGACGAAAAGCTATCTTCAAGGGGTACGAATCACAAATTGCCCAACGGAGATAAGTTGTGTCCAAGTCCTTCCGTGTAGTAAACCCATGATTATCGTTCATTTCCCAATCCGATAATTCACCATACTATATCTTTGCAAGTGATCACTTCTGGAATTTACATGTCCAAAAAACTTATGACAAAATTGGTGAGTGAAGCGATCTCTGGTCTTTGCTTGAGACAGCCGGCGTCAAATACAGACGAACAATTTGGAGCACCTGGATTCATCATGAGAGGAGATTAGAACATCAGAAACTTTGGTCCCCCAGATGTACTGGGTTCCTTTTGTAGCAGATACAGATTTAAGAACCTTAGATTTGCTAACAGGAACATTAGTTTTAGATTTCCTAGGTGTCCTTGAGTAAACCAATGTTACGACAGGTTTAAAGTTTCTTATCTAAGAGCAGTTGATTTCCTAAGGGGCACTGTCCAGTAGTTGTGGTAGTCCTAGTTAAAGGGCACGCATTTCCTACTATAGTGAAGTACGACCAGTCTAGTAGGTCTACCAGATGTATCCAAATTTTTTGGTAAACAGCATTCTGTGGTTAGTTTTCCAAACTTGTATATTTGAACTTTTCTTAATGATTTAGATTTATTACGAGCATTCAGATTTATTGATAAAATCAAGAAACACACAAATCATTGATTAGCAGGGGAAGCATGCAAACATTACTCTTAACAATTTAGTTCGAATTCGCATTAAAAAAAACCTTGGTTTTTTTTTTTTAATGTTGCACTTAGAGTTCCTTTATAATTTAAAACACATTCTTATTTTTCAAATAGACTTTATTTCTCTGGGTGGGCTTCTACTTTATTCTTTTGAGTACTACTTGGTGTTTGCCGAATCTTATCTTTCTTTGTATTGCCTGAAGACTGTGATCCGCTAGCACTAGTAGACGGTTTTACTCCTGTAGAAGACAACATAGGTTTGTTAGAGACTATGTTTGATGTGTAGGTTGTTTTGGTGATTGTGTATCCTGAGGATGTGACGGGCTCAGTGAATCTAACGCTTTTGTCCTTGTTCTTTGGGGTCACAGCCACTAATTTTCCATCAACATTGTTGATACTAGGGCATGTGTTACTGATGTTTGTAAGCACTCCAGAATAGTTTAGCTTCTACAGGCAGATTCTAGATTGATTAGGGTTATTTTGATTTAACATATTCAACTAGATCCCTTAAAACGGTAGCTTCTTCCTGAGTGTGCTTAATATAGGCAGAGTGAGTTGTCTGTTTATTCAACAATTTAGGGGTTATTGGTTCCACATCAACCTTAAGCATTTCTGGATCACTAGGGTGTTTTGTAACATGATTATCAACTAGAGCTTTTCCTTTAAGTTTCCTTAAATCATCCTTGAGAGCTGTAATTACCAAAACATTTTCCTGAAGACTAGCATTTAAATCAGAAATTTCCACAGACTTTAGATTGACTTGATTAATTAAATCATCACATTGTTCTTTTGATCGAATACGTGCTGGTTTAATCGAGTCATAAAGTTGCTTATAGGTCTGTTTCAAATGCTCATTCTCAGCAATAAGCTTTGTCACCCTATGATCCAATTCAATGTTAATTGTTTCAATCTCCTCTAATTCCTGTTTAATCTTATCCTCATTCTTTTTCCCACTTAGAACTTTAATTCTCTCTTTCAACTTCTTTATGACCGTGTCTTTCTCTTGGGACTGAGCTTTCAATTCATTTAATTCAAAATATTGATCAAAACTTGGAGCACTTTGATTTGAAACAGAATTGTCCCTTTGAAAAATTTCCTGATTAAGTTGAGTATCAACTTCTAAAGAGATGCAATGTTTTCAAGAGTGGTAAAACTTCTAAGTAGTTTATCATAAATCTCTTTTTCAACGAAATCCTTATTGTTGAGAAGCTGAGTCTCAAGTTTGAGACACTTTTTATATTCATGCACATTCACAGAAGCATTATCCATATAGGAATTCATAATTATGTTCACAATATATTTGTTAATGACTTGTTCCAAGAGTCGTTCGTTTTCATTCAAAACATGATTCATCTTAAATTCAAATATTTTTGACTCTAAACGATGTTGTTCCACAGCCAGTTCCATTTGATGAAAGACATTTTGGACTTCAAAAAGTTCATCAATCAAATATTGATCGAATGTGTTGAACAAGTCCTTCAGAGCTTTTACAGATAGTTTTTTTTTTTTTTTTTTTTTTTTTTTTTATAAATGTGAATGAAATATATATTTTTATTTTTTTTTTTTTTTTTTTTTTTTTTTTTTTTTTTTTTCGTTTTTTTTTTTTTTTTTTTTTTTCTTTTTTTTTTTTTTTTATTTTTTTTTTTTTTTTTTTTTTTTTTTTTTTTTGAATTATTTCATCCCTAAAACAAGCTTTTGTGTGTTCGAACCCCCACGAGCCCTCAGTGATAGTTGTGGGTGTGGTTCTTTCTTTGACAACCACGTCAAAACCTGAAGTTGTATTTAAGTTTCTTCATTTAAGTTTCTTCAAACTCATATTAACCATGCTGACTTTAGGAAGTTCTTTTGGAACCTCAACTTTGGTGGGTCTACTAGAAAGAGTGGGTTCTGGAGAATTCACAGAATTCTGAGACCAAAAGGCTTGTTCAGCAGATAATTCAGTTTGTGGAACAAATCGTTTTTCAAAATCTTGAGAAAGTTGATTAAGGACAACATAATCGACTGGTGTAGTATTAACTTTCTTTTCTAACATCATAGGATCTTTTTGTTTTAAAAGCATTTTTGAATGACTCTCTTTAGTAAGCATTAGGGTCTCTTCGGAGTCAGGAATCACAATAGCACTCGTATTCTTAATGACATTACCATCATAAAGCTTTGGTTCCAACTGCTGAGCTTTCTTCAGATAGAAAGGATTTTGAAAACCTAGAGCTTGTTTAGTGGTATGATCATAGAAAAAATAAGGTTTCATTAACATGTGAATAGTTTGTGCAGATTGATCTCTTTTAAAAACAACATTATCTAGCTGTTTGATCTTCTTTTCTAACGCAATCTCTCTATCTATGTTCCTAGATTCTTCTTTCTTAAAATTATTTTTCAAAAGAGTAACTGTTTGCATTAAAGTTTCCTTTTCTTTTAAATGTTCAGAATGAGTTTGTTTAAGACGATCAATCTCTACAGACTGTGCACTTGAATCTGAAATGATATCATTACTCCTTAAATCAACATTTTGTCCTACTTTCAAAACTTTAACTTGTTCCTTATATCTTTCAAGATCAGTAGTTAAAGTATCATTGACACTTTTATTTTCTAGATTTATCTAGGTACAATTAACTACTTGGGTTTGTAGTTGTTCAATCACAGATAATATCAATGCATCTTGTTGTGTAGAGGAGTTAGAATTCTAAACATCTGCCTGTTGTGATTCAATCACATATTGAGAATAAGGAATGATATTGCTATCACTGGTTATTTCAGTCTTTGAGTGGTTCACAACATTCGACTGTTCAGAAGACGGCATCGCCTGCACAGCTTGATTGATCATATTATTATTTATATTATCATGATTGTATACCTCAGCAAGAGCATCTGAACCATAATGAGATAAATTCGCAATGAGAGCAACTTTGGCAGTGTTGAGTTCATCACAATCAGAGTCATATGCATCCAAATCATCAGCTTGATAAGCAGCATTGCAAGTAATGACAGTCTGTGTGGCTTGACATTCTGGAATTCCTAGATCTGCCAAAAATAAAAGTTCCTCCTCATGTAGAATTTGACCACTTGCTTGAGCTTGTACCAACAACACTTTATCCTTAAACCAAGAATCATCCCGTTTCCTCTTAGGTTTAGTGCACTATTTGGACATATGGCCTTCCCCTTTGCAGTTGTAACAGATAACAGTCCTTTGTTTCCCAGAATTGCTTCCACTTGCTCCTAGAGTGTATATTCTTGTAGTACCCATAGCTAAAGATGTTTGTCTCCCCTAAATTGATTGTAAGGTCACTCTTCTATTATTAATGGTAGCTTGTTGCCTAGGGTTGACGAATTCCTTAACTGATTATTAGTAATGGGGTAGCGGGAAGTGACAAAGGCAGTCAAGAAAGACATCATGTAATTAATGGCATCAATGGGATCAATCACCTTTATTGGGATCATTGGAGCATTTAGGACCAGAGTATCGGTTGGAAAAATTTCAGATTGTTGGTTAACTGTGGGAGCATATTCCATTGAGGGTTGGATGATTGATCGGAGAATATAAACGTTATGGTCGATAACTGTTGGATTGGATAATCATTGGATGGTAAAGTGATTGAAAGATGTGTTGATGATTGACGAGTTTGAGTTTTGTTTGAGTTGATAAGGTGAAACTTGTGGTGGATTTTGAGTGTTTTGGTAGAGTTTTAATGTGTTTGTTAAGTGACTGGTCATCTGATGTGTTGAATCCAAAGCAAAGCGGATCTAAGTTGCGTTTATGCATTAACGAACCTTCTATTTGCATAGTAATTCATGTTTGTCCCAAGTATGCATGAAGAGAGATCAACGTTGTGTTGTAGGAAATCCCTGAACATGTTTGACAGTGGTCATAATTTTGCATACATAGCATATGGGGACGTGTGCTTCACATTTAAATTGTGTGTTCACTGTGTAATGTGTTCTAGTTTCTTTTTGGGTGTTGTTATGGTCTTTGAGTAGCATTGAAGATCTACAAGTAGTACTCTCACGTAGTGTTTCCCATATCTTATAGCCAAACTTATCGAATTCATCATAAAGCTTACACTCTCTTTCTTGTTTCGTCAATGAAGTTCCTTGCATGAGAAGTTGAATTCTTGCCCAAAGTTCCTTGGCGACTTTATGATTGCTAACCAATGCATATACCTCAGGTGGTAGTCCTTGGAGAATGATATTTGTGGCTTTGATATCACAATCAGCTTGAATTGCTTTCGTAGCAGATAACTCAGAATATTTCTTTGGTCTTCTCACTCTATTTTCTTCAATTTAAGGCATATGGTGTTGTTTTCAACGGATTCAAGAATCATTCATCCATGTTGTCTATTCATCATATATAGCTCCATTATGCTTTTCCAAGAATCATACATATCTTTTTCCAACATGGGTGGACGATTGTCAGCACCCGAAAGAATTGCTTTGTCCGCAAAAGTCGTCATTGAGAAATTTGTATGTTAAAAGATTATTGTCGGATCGTGCTTTTCCAAGAATCATACATATCTTTTTCCAACATGGGTGGACGATTGTCAGCACCCGAAAGAATTGCTTTGTCCGCAAAAGTCGTCATTGAGAAATTTGTATGTTAAAAGATTATTATCGGATCGAACGGTGGTAGAAAGAAATTGTGTTTAATTAATTTGTCTTTTAAGTCTTGAGATAATTCTTGAAACTACACGGGATTTTACAATTCTTGACAAAACCAAAAAAACAAGTTAATGTTTCACGGGATTTTACAAATAAAAGAAATAAACCGTATAATTCGGAAATTTAAGTTGTTTGATTTTTATTAAACTTGACTAGTTTGGTTCGCACTGGAAAATGACTAGTTTGGTTCTCAAAGGAAATTGACTAGTTCGGTTCTCAAAGGAAATTGACTAGTTTTGTTCTCAAAGGAAATTGACTAGTTCGGTTCTCAAAGGAAATTGACTAGTTCGGTTCTCAAGTGAAATGACTAGTTCGGTTCTCAAAGAAAATGACTAGTTCGGTTTCCACTGGGATGACTAGATCGGTTTGCACTGGAGATGACTAGTTCGGTTTCCACTAGGATGACTAGATCAGTTTGCACTGGAGATGACTAGTTCGGTTTCCACTGGGATGACTAGATCGGTTTGCACTGGAGATGACTAGTTCGGTTTCCACTGAAATGACTAGATCGGTTTGCACGAAAACCTACTTTTTCAAAACTAAAAAAGACACGTTTTTGACGATTGTTTTTTGAAATTTTTTGTACCAAAAGTGTTACTAAGCCTATAGGGACAAGAAAAATGAAACCTTTAATGTTTTTAAGCCAAAAAATTTAAAATCAAGATTTTGACCTTTATAAAGCTAATGAACACAAAAGACACAAAACTATGAGATTTTTCTATAAATCTAAGCACACACACCTATATCCAAAGATACTAGATCAAAGCTACCTATGTAGATGATCTTTTAGTGTGAAATTTAAGCTTAGAAAATAAGAAAAAATAGAAAATGTTGCGTTTTTGAAAGAAAAACTCACGAACCAAAAATATAAACACAAAATCTAAGCACACCACTCTATGGCTCTTGATACCAATTGAAGACTAATCAAATAACATACTAGATGTGAGGGTAGAGAGAGAGAGTGGGTTAGATGAACACTTAGAGAGAGAAGGAACATAAAAGAGAGAACTTTGTTAATGTGTGAAAAATGAACAACCAGCCACCTCTCCAAGGCATGGAAAAGTGTATTTATACTAACCTTGGCCGGCTATGGATGGGTCATCATGGGCTTTCCATGGGCTTTTCCTTATCTTTGGCCCGGTTAGCTTACTAAACAATACTTAATGGACTACGAGCAAGAAACATAAAATACGTGGAGTGACCGATCCTTTTTTGGATTCCTAACACTTCGGGTGTTAATGCACTTGGCATTTAATTGCATTTAATTTCCTTTAATTTTCGTTCAGATGGAAAAGTGTGCCGGTTTTAGGGCAAGTGCGCCGCACTTTTTGTCTTTTCAGCAGGTACCAAATTTTCAAAGTTGTAGATAATTGAATTCTCTTCGCGTGGCCGCTTGAACCAACTAAAACGGAGTTCGTATGACCGAGTTATGTCCAAAACAGTGAACAGGTGTCGGGAAGCATTCAGCTTGAGTTATTTCTTCGTTTAAGCTTCAAATCTTAGTGTTTTCTTCCGTTTTCTTCTATGACACGTTCCAAGAACCTACAATGACAAATATACTCTATTCTATACCAAAAGTTCTTATATTTAACCAATTTATATATATAAGCATTGATAACGCGTATAGAAACATGTATAATTTGAGCATTATTTCCCTTTCCTAATCATTAACCATGGGTTTTACGCGAATGAGGATGTGATCGAGCGTGCATGTCTATTCCGTCGTTACGGCCATGTATGCATGTCTCAGATGCCTTGTTGGTTTATTACTATTGGTGAAAGTTAGAAGATCCATACCCTATATTACTCTACTATTCCTACTCTTTAGCTTATTCGAGGTGGGAGTGAGCAGTCACATGTGTCTATCCCGTCGCTACGGGTGTGTATGTGTGGTCTTTGTCGCCCTCCTAGAATATTGGCATTGATAAAGATTAGTTAGAGTAATCAACCCTAAGCCTTATTATACAAACCCATATTTACCTTTATAAACTTGTTACTCCTTAGCTTTAGCGGTGGAGATGTGTATCCTTGCCAAGCTTATGATAGAATACTCGTCACGACCGAGCAATTGAGCGAATTAGTTACATGTTACCACATAGATTAGTTGAGTGATTTGAGTGTTTTCATTTTCCTATTTCGTGAGGTGTTTGGTTGTGTACTTGTAATAGATCAAATAAATGCTTTAACGGACAATATCCTTAGGGATACATTTTTATAAACTTCTAAAGGCTACTTGAGGACAAGTAGGATTCAAGTTTGGGGATATTTGATGACATCAAATAACGTCTATTTTATAGCATCATTTATCCCATGTATTTAACCCATTTTGTATAATTATTGCAAAGAATTGTTAGTTAATCGTTTAGTTACGGAGTACTTGGTGAATATTAGCAAAAGGCGCGCATTATGGAGCTTAAACGAAGATCTTTTGAAGATTAATAATTCTGACAACCAATACGCCGTATCCATCAAGGAAGATACGGCGTATCCGTGCCTGCACTCACCAAAGACCACGAAGGAAACAAACTCAATACGCCGTATCCAAAGAAGATCAATACGCCGTATTGAAGATATAGTATGTGAAGATTCTGGAGGATATCAAACGTGGTCCCTACTCCAAGAAACTCCAATACGCCGTATCCAATCCCTTGGATACGCCGTATCGAACCGACTTTTAGACAGTATAAATAGAAAACTCAAAAACGAGTTTTAAGTGTGCTAAATCATATTCTCGATACCTAAACCACAAAAGTCGATTTTCAGAGGAGAAAAAGAGCAGAAGAGGTCTTGCAATGCATTCCAATCCATAGAAGACAACGTGTAATTTCTTATACTTTTGTAATCGTTCAGTTTTTGGTATCATTCGTTAACTTGGTTAGTTTACCTTGGCTAAAACAATTACTCTTGTATTAATTATGATGTTTGAAGGCTAATACCTTCGGGTATTAGCCATTATTATGAAGATTTGAATGTTTGGTTTTGTTTATATCTTGATTGCTTAATTTATCGTTGAATGCTTGTTTATGTTTATCAATTCATACTTGTTTACGTGCTTTTGTATGCGACATATCATTCAACTGGATCTAGTGATACGGACCAAGTAATCTAGATGCTGGGATAGCTCTCCATATAGTAATTTATACATCTAGAATCATAGGATCACAAATATTGTCCTTCTAAAATCGTGCTAAGGATACGCTTCTGGCTTAACTAGTTAACGGAAATTGCCTTTGGTTTATTGAACATGTTGACTAGTAGGTGAATCTAGATAATTCAACAAATAATGTTCTGATTCCATTGGATAGTTGGACAAGTGGACTACTAGAGTATAAATTGTCATTAAGCAGTAAGTGGGTAAAGTCTCTATGAGCTAGGGTTTAACAAGATCACCATTGCTTTAATCCCTAAGATAGATTATAATCAGCAAATAAGGATGCTTTATGCGGATGCTTTAATTGTGACAGAATTAATGTGTCTAGGTCTTAGGATGAAGTCCCGCCTAAGTCTAAGAATGATATGCCTCTTCGAGATAAGTAATCATTGCACTGAATAAACAAACCAACTTCTAATCGGATTAATGATGGCTAATACAGTTTTCTGTCATAAGGCTCGACCGCTCTTTTATCTTCTGTTAATTTGCTTGCGCGGGTTAAAGTATCTTGAATTGATTGTAGTCACCAACCAAACCCGTGACAGTCTCGCAGGCTGAAACCCTCATTTTACCTGTTAGAATTAGGATTAGAACTAACATAGGATTAGCATAGGTTTGACTTAGATTAGAATTAACATAGATTAGATAACCAAAATATAAATAAATTAAGATATTTAACCTCGCTTCAAGTGTTCGACACCCTACTTACCACGAATCTACCACCGACCGGGTACACTGCCCGTTAAAGTGTTGTTTTTTGTTAAGTCGGCAAAATATAAATTTAAAACTTGAACTATCATAAATAAACACCACACAACGACACATCAAAAATCTAAGAGAGAGAGTCTAGTACTAGAGAGAGAAAACCTACCTTGTATGTAAGGATTTCTACATCTCCACTGACATGGATGTGAAGCATGATTTGTTTTGAACCATACATGTGAAGTCTACTTTTATCCTAAACCTTTTGCACAAAAACCTCTTACCAAACGGGCCCTAGATCTTAAATTGATGTAATTAAAGCACGAATTCAAGTAATCAAATGTTGAATCGAAGTATTTGATCAAGATTGAAAAAAAAATAGAAATGAAGAAAATGAACCGTACGAGAGTAAATGAAGAAAGAAGTTGGAGTGAAAAGTAAGGGGTGAGGGGTGAAGGTCTGGATCAAAAGAATGGTGGAGATTACATTTTACACTTTTTATTATTTGCTCACTTTTTATTTGATTCACTTTCATGAAATTTAAGGCATGCTTGGTTGGAGGTATTAAAGGGGAAGAAAAAGAAAATAAAATCATTAATGAGACTTGGTTTGCTATTATGGAATAAAGCATTACCATAAATAAGGTAATTAGCCATTACCCTACAAATTGAGATTATGGTATGCATTACTCATGTAACCGCCAATTTATTATTCTATTTTTTAAATATTTTTGTTCTAGCAATTATTTTGGTCTAACAATTTTTATGTTTTTGTGATTTTCGTGTAGACTTGGTATTGCTATAAAATGCGTTACAACTTACAAGGTAAAAAACTATATATAAGACGACGAGTTTAGACGAGTTTAATATCTCAACGTCTGATTTCATATACATATGTTACCAATCATTAAAATATTTAGATAATTAGTAGTTTGGTTTACAAAATTTACTTTTTTATTGTTTGTGGATGTTATAGCAAACTATTTGTTGTGTGTACATGTGAACTGAAGTATATTTTTTTGTAAAATAAAAAATTAGTGCTAATTAATATAGGCCAAAAAGTATTTTATTACCTTAAAATTGGCAATGTAGAATTTTTAGTACCCTAAACTTTTAAAGGTGTAAAATAGTACATTGAACTTGACTAAATAAAATTTTTACTACCTTACACCCACTCAACAATTATATCCGTTAAGACTTTAACGAACGTTGTCCTCGAAACTAAAATATTCATAGTATAACAATCAAATAAGAGTATAAACAAGTCGGGTCGAGTCCGAACTTGTGAAAGCTCGAGCTCAGCTCGTGTACGGATCATAAGTCTCGAGCTCGAAACAACCAAATCTTAAACGACCCAAGCTCAAGTCTCATTTGGGGCTCATGTAATAAACGAATTCAAGCCCGATCTTGATACTGATCTAGATTAGGCATGCGTTCATATACAAGCATCTGAAATATATGTGTTTCTATATGTAAACATATGTCATATACGTATAATTGTATATATGTACATAACGAGGTTTGCAAACCCGCGCTCCGCTGCGAGGTGTTTGCGTACTGTGTCGTTTTATGGTTATTAAGATGGTTTAGTTAATCTTTGACGGACCAAATAAAAATATGTTAAAGCTCATTCTAAAAAAATAGCCCAAGTTATAGCCCAGGCGCGAACCCAAGCCGCGAGCCCAAGCCCAAGCCACCTGCGAGCCCAAGCCCAGGTGTGAGCCTAATGAAGCCCAAAAGCGCCTGCTAAATGTATAGTTACGAGGCGGTAGGCCCGCGCTCCGCTGCAGGACGATTAGTGGGCGTCGTTTTGGGTTGGCTGAAGTGGGTCCGGTGGTGATTGCCGTTGTCGTTGCGATATTTCAGTGTTATTATGGCGAAATGACCGATAACCCCAAGGGCTATTTTGTAAATTGCAAAAAAATTAAGTTGACGGTCGTTACTAACAGTCGTTAACTAACGACCGATCCCAATGACTATTTTCGTAAATTCAAAAAAAAACTAACGGTCGTTACTTAACAGCCGTTAGTGGGGGGATAAGGGTATTTTGTAAAAAAATAAAAATGAGGGTAGTTTTCGTAATTTGACACATAGTGAGGGGGTATATTTTTGTAAATTGCAAAAAAAAATAAGTTAACGGTCATTACTAACGGTCGTTAAGTAACGACCGATCTCAAAGATTATTTTCATAAATTCTAAAAAAAAATTAAACTAATGGTCGTTACTTAACAGCCGTTAGTGAGGAGAGGGGGTATTTTGTAAATTTTTAAAAATGAGGGTAGTTTTTGTAATTTGACTCATAGTGCGAGGGGGTGTTTCGTAAATACTCGAGGGGCTATTTCTTAAATACCAGTGGGTTGCGGGTGGGTTTCAGGTCGGGCGAACGGGTTGCGGGTCGGGTAAACGGGTCGGAGTGTGTGAGGGGGTTTCCGGGTCGGGTCGACCCGGCGGGTTTGGGTCGGTGCGCCTGCCTTTTGTATAATGTATATAACGAGTGGGTCGGCCCGCACTTCGCTACGGGATGACTCGTAGACGTCGTTGTTGTCGATGGCGGAATGGGTTATCTAAAATGCGCATTTCAGTTTTGGTTGATTTGTACATCTTGCTAAAGTTGTTTAGATTGATTTAGCAAATCTGCACTTGGTTTCACTTATCTTGGTGATTGATAAATTTTGGAGCTTCACTTATCTTCACATTCATACATGAAAGGTCGTTCAGCATTTGTTAATTACATATTGGTTTGAAACATAGTAGTCTTACACTAAATCTGTTAAAAAAAGTTGATGAGGCGATTTGTTAATTACATATTGGTTTGAAACTTAGTAGTCTTATGGAGGATACAACACTAATCTATTACAAAAAAGTTGCCTATTTTTATTCTTTTTTTCAAACCTGCAACGTACCAAAAATGGGTCTGCAGGTCACATACCACCTACAAATCAAGTTATTTCACATGTAATATGTTTAATGAACAAAGCACAAAAAAAACCCTAGAATAACTCACTTGATGATCTATGAAACCTTGAACATCGAGCAATAAAGGAAGTTCATCCTAGTGATCCAGTGCCATTACAATCTGATTGGATTCCTAGTGTTTAGCAACACCGCAATGAGTATAATTTAGATAGAACCTTGTGACAGAGAGGATGACGAATTTCCTTCATACGAAAAAAGTAATCTTATAGCAAAAATATATAATAGTGATTTCAAGTGCTTAATGCATTTGAATACAGTTGGTATGTTTTTAACCTGCTTGACATGTTTCCTATTTAATTAATGTAAGCTTAACTCATTCAACCATATTGAGATGAAACACACATCAAGTTGATGGTTATTAAAAAAATGGGTCAAAGTTGTGACATCTTATGTTATCTTAATTAGTCTATTGAGTACCATTTTCTTGCATAATTGCTTTCATAACTGTGTGTTACAGTGA